>SZYD01001475.1:0-60983 GCA_009363875.1 Mikania micrantha
TCTCATAGTTCTTTAACAGACTAAAAACAAAAGATGTTCTTAAATATATGTCATTGGGCAGTGTCATAACAAACATTCCTAATACATTCTTATCAATCCCACACTTTTATTTTATCTTCATCTAAATTTTGTTAGAATCTTTCATGAGAATATTTCTTTCTAGTTTGGATGGTAAGAAGGAACAATTAGAACATACGAGACATTTGAATAACATAACATAACATAACATAACATAACATAACATAACATAACATAACATAACGATATCGTTTTTAGTTTACAGTATTTTCGGTCAATAAAAAAATAAAATTCTCTTTAGCGACGACTCTTGGTTGCTACAGATATTTTAAAATTATTATTATTATTATTATTTATCATTATTTATAATTAAAGAAAAAGAATTAAAAAAGAAATTAGCCTATAGCGACGACTTGTCGTGGCTAAAGGTTTTCCCACAACCGAGAACTTTCTCTTGTTTCCCACCCATTCTATTACGACGATTACTCGTCGTTATAGGTCAAAAAAAAAAAAGGGTAGCCCTATTGCATCCATGTCGTCGCTATATGTCTCGAAATAGATGCAACATTCATCGTCGCTATAGGTCGTCTTTGTAGCCTTTATTGTTGTAGTGTAACATAACATTACATAACACAACATCATAGATTTTGTAGAAAGCACCAGTGGCGTAGCTTAATAGGGGCGGTCGCCCCTCCTCTTTTTTCGGCCGGAATGTTATTTTTAGTTAAAAATAGTGGTTTCGCCCCCCTTAATTCAAAAAAATTAACATGTATTTTGGGTTTCAAAAATTTTCACCCCCTCTCACTTTGCCCAAGTTCCGCCACTGAGAAGCACATCATCTCGTATTGCTCTTTCACATGAAAAACTCATTACACACTAGTCTTGTTGGCTTGTTGGTTAAGCCATTATCTTAGCTCTTCATATCCTTAGTTGATTGCAAATTTATCTATGATATGATATGGTGATCAAACTAATATCAATGAGTATGATTTGAATCATAGGCTAGTGAATCAACTTCAAACGATAGCTTTGAGCCGGGGACTCTTTCGGAGCAGTCTCTCTATCCCAATTGGGATATGGGTAAGGTTTGTATCTATTATTCCCCCCAGACCCTACTAAAAAGTGAGAATATACTAGGTAAGGTTGTTGTTGTTTTCAGTGAATCAATCGTTTGCTTAAAGAACACAAGCTTATATACAACTTCTAGCATCGGTTTAACAAACATGTTCTTGATTAAACGTACTAGCGTCGAAAGATTAAAAACAATTAATAATCAAGAACAAGTGTTGCTCAAACAAGAACACTCAAATAATCTTGCAGTACCTTAATTAGTTGATAATTATCACGTGCATCATATTGTTTAATTACAACTCCTTGCCATATACTAGCTAAGAAATGCCCAAGTAATAAAGAATGATACTAAAAAATAAATTAAAGGTTACATGAGATAAATATCAACTAAGATTACAAGATATTCATATATAAAATCTTTTTTATTATTTTTCATCTTATCATATTCTGATATCAACATCAAAACTTGTATGTCAATAGCAATAACAATGATGGTAGCTTTCGATCATATTTCGATTGTTAATACGATATACCGTTGGTCATGAAATATCGATTGTTTGGTGAGCCCTATAAATTGTGTGAAAGTAGGATACTTCAAATTCGGTAGTCAGAAAGTTTGTTTAAAACGTTCTTGGTGGAAAAGATTGAAGAAAGGTTCCACTAAATTGAATTCGGTCTAGAAATTTAAGAAATAGTGAGAAGTTTTGTTCTCTCTTGATATCTCTCAATTCTAAATTCCAGGACGCAAGTCATAGATAACAAGTTGACTTGTGTGGTTGAAGTGTATATCCCAACAAAAGCGGTTTACTATCTGTATGTTAAATTATATGATAGACAATTCAGGATCTACACTTTGTTTCTTGGGATTGTAAGAATTTATTAAATGGCTTTTAACCATTTGACAATTATGACCCTTAGACTTAAGATATCTAATTTGATAGAACTTGATATCTTAAGGGTCTATTATGTAAAATGGTGGTAATGATTTAGGAGACAGTTTTGCCCTCATTTTGTACGTGCGCGTATTTCTTCTTCTTCTCTCAAAAGGGATTCTATGCCCTAATCATTCAAGAAGATAACATCAGGAAGAAATAAATTAAATCCATCAAAAGGGCAAACAAGACTCTTAATCTTGGAATCACCATGGCTTCATCTTCTACTCCAAAGATTGAAGCATCTCCTACAAGTAAGTGTTCATACACATTCAATTCATGTGGTAGATTGATTTAGGACTTGTATTAATATCATATGTGGAAGAATGATTCCACAGGGATATTATCTTATATCTCCTTATTAAACATCCAAATTACATATATCTCTAATATTAAACTAAAATTACAAATATCCTCATGTTCCAAAATTACCCTTTAGTAAGGAGAAATATGTAAATTGTTTTTAGTTAGTTCATTAAGGCTTAAATAGGAAATACATAATTTGTTTTTTAATGAAATGGATAAATATGTAATATATTTGCTTTATAAAGAGAAAATATGTAATTTAGTTTTATGATTATGTAAATATGTAATAAATGGTTTTAGCAAGAGCATATATGTAACTAGGCTAATCACCCGTGTAATACACGGGTTGAATGAATAAAAATGTATACATTGTACAATGATTTTTTAGATAAGATACATTTCAATTTAGAAATGTGTATATGTATAAGTTATTTAATTAAGAAACGATGTTAGAAATGAAAAAAAAATGTCATAATTTATAAATCTTCAAATACTTCTTTATACACAACATTTGATGTTCTAGTTGTAAGTCTACCCTCTTTATCTAATATTAATATTTTGAGCCCTCCTCTGCTTTTAACCCTAGATAATGCAACGTACAATTGACCATGTGTGAAAACTCTCAAAAACAAACCAACCCTGGATAATGACTGTCCTTGACTCTTGTTTATTGTCATAGCGAAACATACACATATTGGAAATTGTCTTCTTTGAAACTTGAAAGGAATTTTTTTGTCAGAAGGTGTCAAACTCATCCTGGGAATAAAAGTTCGATTTCCAATGTTGGTTCCAGAGATGATTTGAGCTTCTATAACATGATTAAACAATGATATTACTTGTAGTCTTGTTCCGTTACATAAACCACTTTTCTCATCAATGTTTCTAAGTAACATCATTGGCACACCGACTTTTAGTTATAACTTGTGGTTTGGTACACCAGAGAATTTAAGCCCATTTAGAACATCGGGTGAATATAATGTTTCATCTAAGCTCTCGTGTACATACTCTGATTGGCATATAGTATCCGAACTTAGATATTGTTTTCTTCTCCTTGAAACATTGATAGCAAACGATCATTTATTTCTTCAACAACTTCGTTTGTGGGTGCAAGTATTGCTTTTTCTTGAAAGAAATTTGGATTTTTGGCATTTTGTAGAATAGAAGGGTAAACGAAGTCAATTAAACTGGCTATAGGATCAACTGAATCTGTAATGAGAATATCTCTAGGTATATCAATAATAGCCTCTCCATCATTCAACCCACCAATATCTCTTCTCCTAAATCCAAAAGCCAGTTTGCAAATGCCTTTGTTTGTTCAAATTTAGATGAGTCATTTCCAACACTTAACCTCATGTTTTTGGTTAATCTAAAGACCTTGCATGTTTTCCAAATGTATGAAGAACTTAATGATGCATTAATAATGTCTTGTCGACTTCCATTGGGAATAACTGGGAGAATTTGTCTAAAATCCCCTCCGAAGACTATAGTTTTTCCACCAAATGGTAATTCTGAATTGTTGTAATTGTAACAACTTAATATATCTTTTAAAGTCCTATCCAAAGCTTCAAACGCATGTTTATGCATCATCGGTGCTTCATCCCAAATAATCAACCTTGTTTCTTTTAATAAATGTGCAACATCGCTGTGAGGTTTTATATGGCACAAAGAATCTTCATTCAGATTAAAATGAAGCAAAAATCTAGAGTGTGCAGTTCTGCCTCCAGACAACACCATTCAGATAATGACAGATTACTTATATTATGAAAAAAATAGAGACCTTGATCCATTTATTGCCATGCATTGTTGAAATATATCAATTGGTAAATAAGGGAGAGTGGGAGACCATAGCTCATAAACATAGAAAGTTCATTCTTAACATTTTTAATATTGGGAATGAATATTCTTTTCTTCGGTATCTAACCAAAAGACCCAGTTTGTGCATACAAATTTGAATTGGCCAAGAAAACCTTACCTTGCAGGAAGTCTTGTTAAGATCTCATATAATATTATGTCAATCAACATGTCCTCTATTAATGTGCATGATATGTGGTTAATACAGAGTAAAAGGAAGAATTTTTTTTGGTATAAGAATCATGTCATTACACACTTAATTTATAGTTTGTTAACATGAATCTACAAATAAAATACAAATTAAAGGGGTATTTAAATGTGTTGTAATCAGAATTGACTAAATGTGTATAACATGTATGAGAATAATAATCGTCATTAACTTATTGGAGAATGAACAATGTCCATTAAGTAGCTTCAGTTGCACCTTCTTCCAATAATTGTTGCCTTAATTTTCTTGTTGACACAACATTGCCACTTATAGGAGCCATTATTTACAATATTAGACATCATAGTGAACATGCCCTGCACAACCTGTAAAGCTTCAATCCAAGCAGGCCAATCATTCATGGTGTCTGCACTCATATGCATCCTTTTTGTCCCAGTCAGAATGGAAATTTGTTTCTCATCTGACCTACTTTCACGAATAGATGAAACCTATAACATATGACACAAAGCAATCACATTATGCGCAATACACAGAAAAAGACATCTATAGCACAGAGTGTACATTAATCATCAGTAAAAAAACATGCCTTAATGCTATGAAATATACTCATGCTTAACTTTTTACATTGAGTCGTATTTTAATAAATGGATGCAAGTATTTTAAAATTCCAAATGAATTCTCATAAGTAGGTAAGTTTTTGTCCACTATTGATAAATGAAAGCCGCATACATATATGGGTAGCACACAAAATAGTTTTAATATACGGGTAGCCTTAATGAAAAAGATTGAATACCCAGTTGACCTCCATAATTATCACCCTATACACAATAAAATGGATCTAACCTGTTAGGGCATGGGATTGTATATTAAAAAATTTTAACAAACAATTACGAAGCTGAGATAGTTTATCGACAAATTTAGCAGCATTTGCAAGGTCAACTTCAACTCTAATATATATCCATTGATGCACCAGCATTCCAGTACAATATATTCTGCATCATGTTGGAGGTAAGCAAAACCGGTTAAAAGGGCATAAATAGCATGAGTCAAGGTAGATGCAAAACTCATATCGAATCCCAAAACAAATATGCATAAAGATAGGCAAAAATCATGTGGATAACATGTTAAAGCAAACCAGATGAAGTTTTCAAGAAAGATCTAAGTGTTGCTGGGTGTGCTGATACATAATCCACTTACAGAACACAAATTACCATCAATTCTCAATCAAAACTTAGTAATCAATTCTCAAATTACAACCCGTATCCATAGATTCACTATAAATCATGACTTTTATTCAATTTAAACCAAGATACTAACATCACCTAGAGTTGATGTTCACAAACGATAGACAGAGAACATTATATGGCATTCGCTTCACACAATAACACTATACATAATTGTCATTTATCACAAAACCATATGATAACATTTGGAAGGATAAGCCTAAATAGCCAAGGTATATAGGTAATCTCCATGAGAGATTCATACCAAAGTATGTAACATTTTGTAGGTTCATGCACAAAGACAAACCGAATTGCAATGCTTTGTGATAAAGCTCAAAGCCCACGTAATTCATCATAATACACAACAAATTCCATGAACATTAAATATAATAAATTTAAAACATAATAAATATAAAAAACCAATAATCAACATTATAATGGAAGTAACATAGAAAGGCCTGAATAAAAACAAAACCAACATCAAATTATTTCCATCAAAATCCAAAATCAAAATAAGGTTCAATCCAAAAACATAAAGCCACCACAAACGTTCAATACGGATAAATCAAGAGACGACATGTAAAAATAATATCTACTTTTCTAGTTTTGGAATTAAAAGAGTGTCATTGCAATTTGCCACATCATCTTCCATAGAAAAAAGACCTTTGCTTGCTGATGTAGGGAGTTTATCTTCAACATCATAAATATCTTCCAACTTACGTTTTAATTCGTTGTTTGAAGATGATGCCATCAATGTCTTCTTATTAATTACGGGATTGTTTATCGTGGTTTTCTCAGAATAAGAGGCAAGAGTAACATTTTCGCCAGTGAATGAAGTTGAGTCCTGAATGCACACATAACATAAACCTTATTAGAATTTTTGTTTAAAAGTTTTTGGACAAATTTGGTCCGTTATGCTCAAATGATATCAACTAAACTTCATATTAATTGTTTCTTCAGAATCAAATGCGCTAGATGTGATGGTTAAGGATCCGGTTCCAGTAGGCTGTATAGTCATTAAGAATGAAATGTGCACTTACATTAATTTTTTTTAATATGATACACATTTCAAATAAGAGCATATATAAAAGTTTACCTGATCATTGAGTAGTTTTTTTTTCCAATTCAACGATGATCTTTACATCATCGGTTAACCTAGATATTCCATAAATAGGAACTTTCTTTTCCAAATTGAATTTTGTTATATCTATTTTAAATGCAAACTTTTTCTCAAGCAATTTATTCAGATCATTAGGAAAATGATTGTCATCTTTCTGCAGTAATACAAGTTAATGACACTAATAGTGTAATATGTTTCTCTTTATTGTAATGTATATATAAGAGTTAATGAAATGGACCTCCTGATTTTGCTCTACCAAATCCTTGGCAGATGTGTGCAGGATCTTCCTAGCATCACGATTGAATAAAGTCAAGGAAACAACCCCAAAACTATCTTGAACCCTAAGTGAAATCCTGAACCTGTAGGAATATTTATATTCAAGGTTTAGTAAATACAACACTTTATAAGTTAGTGTAAAACTAAATGTAACATCATTGTATTTCGGGTTGCCCGTACGTGTTTAATTGTACTGTTAAGACCTGATACGATAATTGTTAATGATTATGGATAATTACTATGAATTATTTGTTGATATTATCACTGGTATACATTATTGAGAACATATAATTATGAGCATAAACAATGGGAAGTTTAGTTGAAAAACGACTAAACAGAACCAGAGAGTTTATTGCAATTGAACATATATTATGGGTTGTTGATTTGGAATGGAAAGGAATTAGGAGTTTGGTTATTTATTGGTTACTAAACATAGTCAAGGACACATGGTCATGGTTTATCGAAATAGCGGTGGGACGGTGGCTGGGGCAGTCGCGACTGACCCCTACATATGCCCTATACATAAGCATATTTCGGTTTATCATGGATGTGTCAGTGATATGGTTTAGTGGGTTGTGGATTGGGATTTATAATATTAAAGATAACAGAATAATGAAAACATTATTGGAAACGATTACGCGTTGGTGAGGTTACGGACATAACTTAAATGCGAATATTAATTCAGAAATATTAACTTAATAATGTATTCGCGTGGGTGACGATTCACACGAATATAATTATTAAGAATAATATTCTGAAACGATATTCCACAAATCGTAAATCGAATCGAAATACGATACGAGCGTTGGATTCGGAAAGGTGACGATCTTTACGAATACGTACGTAAGTAACGCGTTTCGACGAGATAACGGAATAATATCGAACGATATTAATTTAAGAAAAGAAAATTAAAAACGTTTATTAGAAATCACAACCTAAAACAAATCTGAACAAATCGTTTTATTTAAATAATTAATTTAACGAAAGTAAACGGAGGCATTGTATTTAAAGGAATTCCTTTAAAATCATTTCATTAAAACGAAACTTATTTATTTCAACGTTTTATGTTTCAAGTGTGTTTTACGATGAAAACCGAACATTTTATAATTATTATCGCGAAATAAACGAGACCGAGCACACGGGAAAGACGCGGGGTATAAATGGTGGAGGTTTCTTCTTCCACCTCACTTTTCAAGCTTCTCTCTCTCTCTACATTATCATTTCCGCCACTACTCTCTCTCTCTAACTTCTCTCTAAGAGAACTTCATCATTTCTTAACCGATTCAAATGATTCTTGGCCCTACACGACCGCACAATCAAGGAGAACAAGGACCCACGAAGAACTCGAACTGTTGGTCGACATTTTTGAGGTAAATATGAGGTTTTATTTTCGGTTTTTGCTAAATTTGATGTGAACATGGCTATTAACTTTTAAACCGATTTTAGGGTCTCATTCGTGTTAAATCTAGTTGGTAGTAACTTAAGAAAACCATGGATGACCCTGAAAAGACTTGGAACCCGATGATGAAGGTGATGAACAGCCATGGCTGCTTGGTTCGCGATTGCAGGAGGGCCGAACCCTGGCCTCACGAACCTTCAAGGGTGGGAAACAAGGGTGGCCGAACCCTAGGCCTAGGCGAACCTACGAATCTCACGAACCTTAGGGCAACGAACCTGAATGCATGCTAACCGAACCTGTGGCCATCAGCGAACCCTAGGAGCTGCTAATCACCCTGGAACGAACCTTAGTTAGCTGAAGCTTCTTTTGGCCGAACCTAGCATGGTGAAACATTGCAGCGAACCTAGTCACCACCAGCTTCAGACTTGGCCGAACCCTACCCTATGGCAGCGAACCTTTCATCCATTCGAGCTAACAACCGAACCTAAGCTACTAAGAACAGGGGACTCACGAACCTTCACCTGCCGAACCCTTATGTAGTCACAAACCAATTTTCAGCCGAACCTATGTTTTCTATGAACATGGGCATAGCAGCGAACCTAGGAAAAAGGGGTTGGGTCAAGGGCTGTTAAGGCCTAAGTACCTTAACTAAATATTGAGGATGAACAAAGGATTATGGGAATGGAATAAACACATGCATGCATGAAGAAATTAAGAGTTGCCACCTTTTTCTTAATGACATAAACTCTAAATAATGAGGATGTGCATAATGAGAACATTTATGGGTATAACTTGAATATAATCTTTTAAATCTTGAACTTGATTTTAACAACTTAAGCTAAGGTGGCCGATTAGTTAATCATGTATGAGTGTGTTGAGGTGTATACGATTAAGGTTATCACCTTTTAAAGATACATGTCCATAGGGTGTACACATAAGTTTTCATAATAAGTATCGTCATTGATAATTGAAACTAACAAACCCTAAATCTATTCTTTGTAATGAAGCTAAGAAATATTGGTGTGTAACTTTACAATTTAAGTGATAAACCTAAGTAGTTGTACACCTAGTAACTTAAGGTCAAACTAACATGGAACAACTTAATCATGGTTCAACATGAATACTTATGAATATGAAACACGTGATAATTACAGATTGTTGAACTGTTTCTGATTTCATATACGCGAGCGCGCATTCTACGAAAACACTGATTCTAAGGACTCGGGTGAGTTCTCATAAACTCCTTTTTAAACTATTTTGTTTTTAAACTCGAAGGTGGGACATGTATACCAGTTTTACATATCGTTTTGATAACACATGGGTCACACCTGATTTATCATTACGGTATTTATATTATTGGATTATCTCTATTCCATGAGTCGTTGTTGTTGACTTCGGTTATCCGCAATGACTGCATGTATTGTCACTTAGATTATCACAGCTCCATGGGTCGTTGCTTTTGACTTCGGTCATCCGCAATGATTGCATGTATTGTCACGTGGTTTGCCACAACTCCATGGGTCACTGTCTTTGACTTCGGTTAATCGCAATGATTGCATGTATTGTCACTTATACTAATTGAGAATATTGATGATTGAGATTGGTTGAATGCATATGTAACTGATTATCTATGATTATTTGAATTATGTGACTGTATGTTTGTGATTATGTGTTGGGTTATGTGTTGGATTATCTCGCAGGTGCCATGTGGATTTTCTCAGAAAAACCATAAACTTTCTTAAACATTATGTAAACATTTTGAAATATAAAACTTATGATTACTCACCAACTACTTCGTAGTTGACACTTGATTTTCTACATGTTTTAGGAAAACGAGGAGAAGTAGGTAGAGCATGATAGCTCTACATCTTTTGGAAATCATCACTTAGGTTCTTGGACTTAGCTAAAATAACAGAAATTCTGAAGACTAGAGTTTAGTTAGTTTAGCTAAATCTTTTGTGTATTGATGTAACTAATTCATGATGAACATGATTTTTGTGTAATTAATTTGGTTGATTAATCGATATGTGATGATTTAATTAGATGCCCACGAGCTTATGAACAATCTACACATCCCTCGTGGCATCCCGACGTTTCCGCCATCGGTTGGGGTGTTACACTAAAGGCGTTTACCTTGGAGTAACATGTTTTATTTCCGACAAGCACTTAGGATTGCTGCATCCGTAGATTTCCTTTTGTTCGAGTTCTTCTGACGCATCATCACCACCTGTTATAAGAAAAGTGGGCTCTACCTTCTTATTCATTTGGTGCAGCCAAGATAGTACCATGGAACATCTTTGCATACACACTTAATGGTTCCAAGAATAACAATAGACTTGACCTATTTGATGTATATAAATCATCATTTATGTTAATATGTAATGTCTTGATTTTGATTATTAACTAAATATAAATAATGAATCATACCTCCAATATTCCATGAATATCAACAATTGTAATGAAATCATTACATTCAAGAAAATCATAATGCATGGAATGCAACATGGACAAACTATGGAACGACGAGCACATGAACTATCGGTAGCAACAGAAGACTCTCTCAAACTGTCAATATAGAGTTATTAGTTATAATTTTAAATGTCATAATTTAGAACGGAATAAGGAAATCACCTTTTTCTAAATGCAGTGATTTCCTCAATTTGACTGTTGATATACAACTTCGTCACATCGTATGAATTTGACAAACACGGCTTGTCTAGCAAAAAAAACCAAAATGTCATAAAGAGAAGTCAAAATTTTCATTAAATTACAATGAATATAAAAGTATGAAAACATGTTATGAGGAAGTGTAAACCTCGCCAAAACTTCAACTTTCCAAATTGAATTATGATTATCACACTATTTTCGTCCGGGTTATTTGAAAGATATGCAGACATCTGTTCAGCATAACCATCCCATAGTGTCACGTAAAGCTTCAAACCCATATAGTAAAAGATGAGTAGATATGTGATATATAGTGCAATAGCAATAAAAATATAAGGTAACAGATAAAAAAACTAACTGTGAATCCTGAATTTCCATGTTCATCCTTTTTGCAACTCTATTCTCCAAGTTTACAGTTTCTGATAGGGAGCATGTAACCACATCACCAATAACATCTGGATAATATAATTATGATATTGTTAGACACATAGAAGCTTATACATCTTTGAGTAGAAGATACATGCCATAACTATTTTGAATAGAAACTCACCAAGTGTTATATTCTCTTTAAAGACCTTGTCCAAAATTTGTTGATAAGGAGCAAAAGAAAATCCACGAACTGGTCCATTCCACAGATTGTATGTCGACACTTTTGTTGTGTAATGCAAAGTAAGTTTGTGGGAATTGTCCACATACTTATGTTTTGAAACATTGGTACCAAGAGTTGGTTTTTCAATATAGTACGTTGAATTTTCTTTCAATAACTTCACGAACTTTGGGATCCAACGTTTTGAAACATTGCACTGTATTTTACTTTCCTATCATAGTACAAGATGTGTGGTTAAAAATAATAAAGCATGTTGAAAATCCAATCAAAACAGATTACATAACCTGAAATGGACTAACCTTTAATTAACTAATTGAATAATGTTGTGTTAACAATTGAATACATGTGTGCAACATGTGTGCATTCTAAAACTATCAGATCCAACATAAAGATTGGATGAAGGATATGTCCAGCAGCAACAAATTATCCACATCATCTTCAATTGGCATAATCCCAACTCTAGTTTTTTATTTTTTTTAGTTAAATGCATATTTTACAACCTGAAGAATTTATTGCAAATGTTTAGTTATAACCTGATTTGGAAGCATTTTGATCATATTAGTTACAATGAGCCCATGATGAATAACCACAGAACATAAAATTTGAAAAAAAAAACTACATTACTTAAATTACTTATTTCATACAACAATAATAACACCTTCAAAATTGATTTTTCATTCCTATGAAACAAATGTTTGTGTATAGTCAAGCAACTTGTGTGCAATTATGTATACCTAAAAAACAGAGTTAGGAACTGAGTAATACGAAAATACATTATAGAAATATAAAACAAAAAATTAATAAAGACGTAAAGACGAAATCAATAAAAATTCACAATAGAATTAACAAAATAGATTATATTAACAAATGAATCAACATAATAGTGAAATTAACATCAACGAAAAATAATTTACCTGTTCATCCATTAAAATCATCTCTATTGAATATGTCTCTGTGAGGCCCCGATTCCGGGCGACCCCACATACGTTGGTTTCATCATAACACATAGCTCTTTAAACTAAAACTTTCATATTCACGCAGCGGAAATGTAAACATAGTTTGATAAACAGAATACAATAAAGTATCTGTATCAAAAACATATTGAATTGCCAAAACCATCGGATACTCTATCTTGATGCCTGAGCTCCATGTCTTCTCTTAACATAACTTTAACCTGACATACATGCTAAATCAAGTCAGCTTACGCTGGTGAGTTCTAGTTTTCATAAAACATCATAACCATTTTGTTAAGTTAAAACATGTTTAACATAAAAATATCATTTCATTCACATAGTTCAAAACATTGTCACATAAACATCCTAGTCATCATCATCATACAACCACTGCTACTAAGCGTAACAGTGGGCTTATGCCGGCACAAGGCTCCATAACCGTTGATCTGACCCGCCTAAGCGTTCTGCAGATCCATACTTACCCAGTAACAAGTACTGGAGCAACCATACTTACCCCATACGAATATGGGAGCAACGTCATACTTACTTCATACTTACCTCGTAACACATACGGGAGCAACCATACTTACCCAGTAACGAGTACTGGAGCAACCATACTTACCCCATAACGCGTATATGGGAGCAACGTCATACTTACCCCGTAACAAGTACGGGAGCAACCATACCCAGTTATAGTCATGGTTGACTCTCATACCCAGTTATAGTCATGGTTGACTATCATTCATTCCCAGCACAAATACTGGTACCTATCACATACATATCCTATCACACGTATAGGACATCATTCTTTCATCGTGTATGATATACTAGCATTATATCATCTTTTCCTCATAACCATGAAGGCATCATATCCTTCATGCTTACATCATAATCATCATAACAACACAGACATATCATGCTAGCATCGTTTCATCGTATCTTTATCCTAATAACTTAGGAATCATCATAACATGTTATGCTAGCATCATGTGTCCGTGTCATCATAACATCCTAGCATCATATACATATCATCATATCATCACCTCGTAACATCATGTCATCATACACATGTCATACTAGCATCATATTCATAACATTTCACTTTCATCCTAGTAACCTAGGATCTTATCATAACATTTTGTAACTATCATCATAGCTACCATCTTAATGCATGTTATCATACAATCATCATATCATATCGTCACACCTTTCATCATCATAATTCATTTTTCATGCATTCATCATACTTAACATGTTCTCATGCATGCTTCATTTCACATTGAACATTCATTCATCATAACATATAAGCGTGCATACATAATTATGGCACATCATTATCCATTTATCATCATCTTAAACACATAACATCATGAACATAACATTAAGCATGTATGCCAGCCCAAAACACTAAACATAAAAATAGGGCGTCTAGAACTCACCTGATGTCTCACGGTAGTGAGATCACTCACAACTGGTGCTAATGGTATAGTCCTGCATTAGTTTACGTATAATATGTTATATACGTTTTAACATACTGATTAAATCTTTTCTGAACGTCCAATGTCAAAGACATTGCCTTAATAACCATCAAATAGTTAATGTTGTTGATTATCATGCTAAAACAGGTTCCTAGACAGGTTAATGGCTTAGAACTGATCAATCCTTGTTATTGATTGCTTAGATATCATGGAATATCACAATGTAACATTAGAATAGGTTTAATAACCATATTTAACATACTGATCTGTCTGTTATCATAAACATCAGATAATCCTTCCAATGAGTATGTTAATGATTGTGATTAGTTTGAAACACTTGGAATTAACCTTGCGTGTCCAAATATTAATCAAACTAATCCCCTACCTTGTCATAATCAAATGGTTTAAACCACTATAACCATTGTTATGATTCCATGCAAATCGGGCATTAAAACGGCTCAAAACAAGGATTTACCCGTTAACAGTTCGAGTTCTTCACTTAAAATCAATCCTAGCCATCATCTAGGCAATAATCAACAACCCTAACTATATCATCACGTTCAGAAACAAGATTTAATCATTCATTATCAGTCTAGAAGGTTAGAATGAACCATTACCTCTTTAGACGGAGTTCTGCGGTTAAAAAGATGATCCGAGCTTGCAGAAACGTTCCCTGGTTCGATATAAACCTTGAGAAGCCTTCAAAATTGATGTTTTGATGGTTTGGATACTGATTTTGTGTGTGTGAGGTCGAAATCGTCGAAGATAAGAGTAAAAATGAGTTTCTTGATGCAATCTTGACTTTTTAAGCAAAATTTCCCGTCCAGACACCTTAGGCGCATCGCCCCACTCGGGACATCAATTAGGGGCGTACCGCGCGGGTCCATGGTGGTCAGATTTTAATCTTATCTTCATTTCGCGATTCTGGGAGCATACGAACTCTGTTTTGCGCACGGTTTTCGCCTACGTTCACGATTTTTCGAGCTCTTTCCAATGGTTATAATCTCAAGACCTAAAGAGTTCAAAATATTTGACCTCTAATCTATTGATATATTCGATTCAGTGTATCTTGAAATCGGAACCTCGTTTCACGATTTCGCTTACACTCATTCTCTTCATTTTCAAGTTATGATTCTAACCTGAGAATTTTGAGTTGTCACACATATCATCGTGGATTTCAAACACAATCAAATGTGCTTATTTCTTTGATAACGCAATTCTTCAAACATCAACAGTTATCGAAATCTCGCACGTTTATCATTAAGCTGCTAAATTTTCGGATGTTACAAATCTACCCTCCTTACAATAGGTTTCGTCCTCGAAACCTATTACGTCTCAAAAATGTGGGCAGAGTCATTTCATCTCGTCCTCCAAGTTCTTGACTTGTCCGAAGACACGTTCAAAACTTACATTCTCTTCTTTCAATCCTTCCTGTTGCGCCTGCTTGAGTTCGTCCAGAAAGTCTGGCGTGAAGCATAAGCTATGTTGTTATGCACCACCATATACAACAAGATCATCATTTCCATCCGGCAGTGCTAAGACAGGAGCTTGGGTAAGTTTCTCCTTTAGCACTGAGAAAGCCTGTTCTTGGTTCAGGCCCTATTCGTACTTTACATCTTTCTTCATGAGCTTCATCAGTGGTGTCATTATCTTGGAGAAGCCTTGAATAAATCTCCGATAGTAACCGGCCAAACCAAGAAAACAGTGTACTTCCGTAGGTGACTTCGAAAGGCTCCATTTCATAACCGTTTCAACTTTAGCTAGATCTACCATAATGCCTTCTGGGTTCACCACGTGACCCAGAAATTGTAACTCTCGTAACCAGAAAACACATTTGGAGAATTTAGCATAAAGTTTCTCTTTCCTCGGGATCTCCAATACCTCACATACGTGGCAAGCATGGTCTCCCTTATTCTTTGAATAAATCAAAATATCATCAATAATACTATCACCGATCGGTCCAACATCGGTCGACATACCTTATTCATCAAATCCATAAATACCGCGGGAGCATTCGTCAATCCAAATGACATAACGAGAAACTCGTAATGTCCATAACGTGTACGGAAAGCAGTCTTTGGAATATCCTGCTCTCGAACTTTTAACTGATGGTAACCGGATCGGAGATCTATCTTTGAGAACCAGCTCGCACCTTGCAATTGATCGAACAAGTCATCAATTCTAGGTAGAGGATACCTGTTCTTTATGGTCATCTTATTCAGTTCCCTGTAGTCAATACACATTCGCATACTACCATCTTTCTCCTTCACAAACAACACCGGGGCTCCCCAAGGAGAGACACTCGGTCGTACAAAACCTTTGTCAAAGAGTTCTTGTAGCTGGGCCATCATTTACTTCATTTCGGTGGGAGCTAAATGGTAAGGTATTTTGGCAACGGGTTGCGCCCCCGGCACTAAGTCGATTTGGAACTCAATTTCCCATTCCGGTGGTAATCCAGGCAATTCCTCAAGGAATACATCAAGGAAGTTACGCACCACGGGTACGTCATCAATCGTGCTCATATCCGTATGTTCCTCAATCACCTAGGCCAAGTAGGCTACACACCCTCGCCTCATCATAACATCAGCCTTGATCATCGAAATGATCTTCGGCGCATACATCGCTTTATCACCATAAATCGTTACGGAGCTCCCATACATCGCACGTAAACATATCAACCTACGTCGACATACAATGTTAGCCTCGTATTTGGCTAACTAGTCCATACCCAAGACTACATCGAACCCTCCCAAGGTTATAAGAAACAATCGTACTGGGAACTTATGACCCTCTATCTCAATGTAACAATCATCTATAGCCTCAGTCACCCTGGTCATCTTACCAATAGTCGTTTCTACATCAAATACCCAATCTATCTTCTTAACCTTCCCAGATAACCCATCACAGAAAGTAAAAGATACAAAACTCATATTGGCACCAAAATCAAACAATACAGAAGCATGAATATTGTTGATTGAAAAGGTACCTATGACCACGTCCGGGTCCTCAACAACATCATCCTTTGTGCTTCTCCTTTCCTTTCTCCTCTTTCTTACCAAGCCCGAAGCATCGGCCCGGGGTTGCTTGCAATCCTTGGACATGTGTCCTAACCCATTGCAGTTAAAGCATCGAGTAACATTTGGGCAACTGCTAGAAAAATGTCCCGTTTTTCCGCACCTGAAGCATAAATTAGTGCCTAGCAGGCACTGTCCCGTGTGGTTTTTCCCACACTTGTTGCATCGGCTCATCTTCTCTCGATACTTTCTTGCTTGAGAACTTTTGTTGATCTGTTCGACCTCTCTTAGTCCCGGAGGATTCTTTCATCTTTGTTTCTTCTTTGACTGACTCATCAGACATCATATCATCCCATACAATGCCACTGAGTTCAACAGTGGAGTGAAAAGTCTTTGAGGCGTTCGCTTTGACATGAATCCTGACCTTTGGAGGCAAACCCTCCATGTACATCTTCACCCTGCGTTCCTCGGTAGAAACTAAGTGAGGAACAAGTCTGGCCATCTCATTAAACCTTGTAGCTGGGCCATCATTTATCTTCAGTTCGCAATTCCGGGAGCATACGAACTCCGTTTTGCGCACGGTTTTCGCCTACGTTCACGATTTTTCGAGCTCTTTCCAATTGTTATAATCTCAAGACCTAAAGAGTTCAAAATATTTGACCTCTAATCTATTGCTATATTCGATTCAGTGTATCTTGAAATCGGAACCTCGTTTCACGATTTCGCTTACACTCATTCTCTTCATTTTCAAGTTATGATTCTAACCTGAGAATTTTGAGTTGTCACCCATATCATCGTGGATTTCAAACACAATCAAATGTGCTTATTTCTTTGATAACGCAATTCTTCAAACATCAACAGTTATCGAAATCTCGCACATTTATCATTAAGCTGCTAAATTTTCGGATGTTACAGTCTCTGTAGGATTTTTAAACATTGGTTGTTTCCACAAACGAACAACTCGGACCTTGATTGTGTAATCATCTCTTAACATGTCAATTTGGTTAATGTAAGTGATATTTGCTAGGGCCATTGATCTGTAAATTTTTTCAAAATGAAAAAAGAAAAAGAGTCAGATGATAGAACAATCAGAGTGTTCTGATTCAAACAATACAGAAAGATAACACATAATTTTCATATCGTGTAGCTTGAAATGATGAGATTGAAAGTTAAAACCTTACCTTAATCGAAGATCTCCAAGCTGAGAAAACCCTAAAAGATGAACAAAATATGTTGCAAGTTGTGTAAAATCTCCTTTAAATAGATGTTGATTGTGACTCGGTAGAACCCAAAATCCCATTGATTTTGTTAATCAGTGACATGCAATTACAAGGTAGTTAATGAGAATCACTCAGAGAATCAATTGGAGGATCAAGTATGTGAAACGTAAAGCTTAAATCAAGGAAGAAAGAGATAAGTTTGAGATGAGAATGGCGGTTCTATGCTGGAACATTCAATCGAGGAGAGAAACGTAAACCCTAATTTTGGAAGGATGAGAAGATTACGTGGTAAGATGAGAAGGTATGGGCGGGATAATTTTTTACCAGGTAAGGACACGTGGCACAACAGCTATTCTTTTATTATAAAGAGATTGGCCCTTGTTTTCTTTATATCACCCAAAAATCTTAAATGTAAAATCTACAAAAAAGTGAAGAATTAAAATGAGGCAGCGACGACCTCCACCCATCAAGACTCTAAGAAAAAAACTCGTGTATGGCATGTATCTTAATTGAGGATGGTTCAAACTGTCGATCAACACATAAAATGTGAAACTTTTCTTGTGAAACAAACATAAACAATCTCATAAGTAACGCCAGTAAATAAGTAATTTGCAAGTAAAAATAAGAACACAAATAATAAAGCAACAGTAAAGCTTGAATAGTTATTAATCACTCAAACATATTACAAGAGACAGAGAAATTTACTCATGCAAGAGTACGTAATCTATTTGAGGTTGCTACTTATAAAGCTAATTGAATCAATCATAAGCATTGATTCATGTTTTAATACTAAAACACATATTATATTACAATTGGTTTAGTACAAAAAGTATACAAGATCTTCTATGAATTTGATGATATTCTATTAAAATTGATTGTCTTATGATAATAAAGGTGTGCCCACTAACTCTACACCAATGTAAATTTTACTTTACAAAAGTGATTAATAGAAAATGATCTATTAAAAAAATGTCATTAAGCTGAAATACGCACTAACTCTACACCAATACATATTCTATTGTACAAAAGTAATTAACAGAAAATGATCTATTAAAAGAAATGTCTTTCAGCAGAAACCAAATGATCTGTAAAAACAATAATTTTCATAGAAACCAAGTCCTTAATTAGCCAAACCTACATTATATGTAGAAATTGGAAACTTTTTAGAAACAAGGTTTCGATACAAACAAACTAAGATCCATATTAACTAGAACTTATATTTCATTACTTTAACTACAAGTACAAAGAAAGCTATATATTACTGAAGTAATTTTAGTACGTCATCACAACAATCTCTTCTTAGGCTAATGCAATCAAAACCTATTCTTAATTATAATTGCTATAAATTATAAAGATTAGATTCAATCTCAAATTATTCTTAATCATTCAAACGAATTACAAAGAATAGGAAAAAAAATCACTTATGCAAGTGGCAAGAGGAGGGTGGTGAGTGTGGGGCTCTAAAGAAGTTGAACCAATTTAGGCTCGAGCTTGAGCTCAAAAATTACCAATAAACTTGATTTGAAAAGCTGAACTCGAGCTCAACTCCTAAAAAACTTGAGTCACGAACCAACTCAGCTTTGTATATTTTTATTTTTTGCATTCTTTATTTAACCATTGACACACAAAAAAAGAAGTATCTTTTAACACATAATGAATAATTTGTAAGCTAAAGAAACTATAATTCAATATGTTACCAGGTTGTTTAATTAAAAAACACAATGTTAAATACAAAATTTTTAGTTTAAATACAAAACAATCAATAAAACATATAAGATTGGATAAGCTCGATTAAAAAAGTTTTTTTAGTTTTTTTTTTCATAATTTGTTATATATAAAAAATAATAATTTTTGTAACAAAATAATGATCCTTATTAATTTTTTTTGATTAAAAATAAAAAATTATGTAAAAACAAGTAATTATATTAAATATAGTTTTTATTTAGTTTACAAATTGAGGCGAGCCAATCCTAACTCAAGTTTGGTTCAATTACCAGGGCCAACTATATATAAGAGGGTGTCGGAGATGCGACCGTACCGGACCTGATTTTTTGAGAAGCCAGAAATTTCGAAATTTTTTATGTAAAATGTATTTAAAAAATTTTTTTTGTTACGTAAAAAACATGTTTTTACTTCAATAATTTAATTTTTATTATATATTGGTTTATTATTTATATCAACTACCATCAATTTATGAATTTTTTTTATATGTATAAAGAGACCATTTTAATTTTCGCACATGATACTCAAAATTTTATAGGTGAAGCCTACTACTTGTTTAAAAATAAGGTTTTTCAAGCCAATTTTTTTTCAAACAAGTGAGAGATGAAGGTTTCTGACTTTTATTCATTTCATTTCTTAACAAGAACAGTTATAATAATAATTTTAATTACATTAATTTAAAAGATTATGTAACGCCTATGCTTGTGAAAAAGACAACCCAATACAATTCGATATAAAGTAATGATTAAATCTGGAATTTGTAAAATAAATTAATCACCCAACAAAATATGGTAACATAGGAACGAATCGTTAAATTAACCTAGGTTATGAGAGACTAAAAACAATTAATTTCGTAAAGTTATAACACGAAAATATTAGTTATATAGTTTAACTTCTAAATATGATAAAAATAAATTAATTCGGGTCTAAATGTTATTAAGGCAAAAAAAATCACCAAACAAGAATTTTGTTATTTAGATAACGTACCTAGTAAATCATAAATATGATATTATTATGTGTTATTTAGATGACCTTTCGAGAAACAAGTAGTTTAAAGTTAGTTAAATTTTCAATGCCACATGAATTTTATATATGTTATATGGTTAAATCTTCCCATAAACATGATGTTTCATTATATAAGTTTACTTAAACTTGATTACACAACCCATGCGTTATTGCTTGTGAATGCTCGTTTTGGAGGCGAACCGTTTTTTAAAAAAACTTAAATGAAGACAAAAACACATGGTTATAATTTTAAAAAATAAAATAAAATCAATTGCAGTTGAGGCTTGAACCTGGGCCTCATGACATTCTCAACCAAACCAATGGGACAAACCAACCTTATAATTTTTTTCACAAAGAAATATATACGTAGAGAGAGAGAAAGAGAGAATCGGGATCATATAATAAGATTTTTTTTATTGTGGTAACTCATATAACTTCGTCAAAGTCAATTCAAATATCTTTGTTTTTTTATTATTATAACTAGTGTAGAAAATTTTCTTATTTTACGTGTTTGCGTAAACTCACATGTGTTTAGGATTTAAAACAACTATAAGCTTGTGTTACAGTTTGGTGTATAACGAAAACTTACACTGGTATAAGATCTTAAACGATTGTAAATTTAGGAAAACACACAAAATAATAAAGTGTTCTACATGTAAATTTGCAGAAAGCAGCAAACTATGAAATAGGAAGTTTATTTGATATAATAAAACACAATGGTCAGATAAGTAACAAAGTATGATTCCAGACAAGATAAGTCGCTTCAGAGAAGTATTAATTTGGTTTAAGTCTCGATGAGTTTCTAATTAAAACAGGCTTGAATTTGAAATGATATTTGAGGAAAAATATATATACAATTGCGTTATCAACTTATCTCGTATCTTTGCTTTCATGATAGCAAGTAGCAAATAAAAATAAAAATATAATAAAGGGGTTTTCTATTTGCACGCTAGTCTAATTTCCAATTACACTCTAGTCTATTATATTAATTAAGTTTGCTAACTTTATTATTCTTTAATACAATCAAAATATTTAACTTATAACTATATGTTAACAACATTAATTACTTTAATTTGAGTTATTATTGTTTAATTAATATGAGTGACATTAATTGCCGTATATTTAATAATTTATGAATTTATAAAAGAAAAAAAAATCTGTCTCGTAATTGATTAATTATAAAATTAGTTTTCATTTTGCTTTCTAAACAAAATAGGTTTTTTAAATCATAATAAAATATACAAATAAATACGAAAATGAAGTTTTTTTTAACAAAATCGTTAATTAGCATTATTTCAAAGGGGTGTTTTAATTTTTTTACAAATAGCTTTTTTAATGAGATTTATTTACTTAAAAGAGTTAACTACACAATTGGTTTTTTTAAAAGATTTTTTTACTTAAAAGATTTTTTTACAAAGAGTTTTTTTAATGAGATTTATAAAAAATGCATTTAAAAGAAGTTAACTACACAATTGGTCCATATTAATATGTTGATTTTACATTGGTGGCCCTAACTTCGAAAAATTATATCAGTGATTCAACTGTTTATAAAAAATACTATGACGGGTTTAGAGTGAATGACAGTTAACTTTTAATCTTTGATTAGGGTTTCTATATTGTTTTAACATTTGATTTGGTCTTCTTTAAACTGATACATGTTGCAGGTTGTTGTTTAACCTTCAATTAAGGTTCCTAGGTTTTTAAGCCAAAATTGTCACTACTTGAGGTTGTTTTAGTTGAACGAAAAGGTTAAGAAAAGTGACGACTGAATGAATGGTTAGTTCATTTGAGAAGGTTAATGGTGATAGAGTCAAGCACAATGGTGGCTAGACCCAAGCGGTACTGGTGGAAAGGTGGTAGGCAAGTGGTTAGGCGATGGTGTTGTGATGGGGACCTTGAGGTGGATAATGTTGTTAGGCTTCTTAGAGGAAGAAACGATGACGGATCTTATTGAGCCCCCCGGCCCCCATGTTTTTCAGGCCAGAAGGGTCGATTTGGTTGTATTTCGTCGAAAAATACTTCGGTTCCCCTCGTTTCATTCCTAAAAATCCTTCAGCCTCCTCCGTTTTCTTCTTAAAAATCCTTCGGCCCCCTCCATTTTCTTCCCAAAAATCCTTCGGCCCCTTTCGAGCTTTTTCTCAAGCTCCGTCAATGGGAAGAAATAATAATGATAAGAAAGAAGATTAACAATAATAAATATGAACAAGGGTATAATGGTAATTTATAAGAAATAATGTTAAAAACTAATTGTCATTCGCTCCCTGATATACTGCTGTTACATTTTTTTCACATTTCGTAATTCAAACCATAATTATAATTTCTTTAACTTATGAATCATTAGTGCAAAAAATAGCATCCCATGTAAAACAAATGAGTAATTAACTCTTAAAAAGAAAAAGAAAAGAAAAAAGTGATGTCAACGTAGAAATAGTGTGGATTAGGGGTGTTCATTTCAGATATCAGGTGTTTCGGATATACAAAAATTTTGGGTAATGATTTTCAATATCTAAATCCAAAATCAGGGGAAAAAATAAAATTTTAAAAAATATATTTCAAATATCTGAAACATCCGAAAAAATATCCAAATATCTGAAAAAAGTATTTCAGATATCAAAACTATCAGAAAATTTTCGAAATAGATATCTGAATTTGAATTTCTGGATCTCAGAACTTTCGGATTCGACTTTTCTGATATTTCAAATTCGGATAAAGATGTTTTTTAAACATCCATAGTGTGGAAAGTGTTGACTCATTTTTTTTTAATTTATTTATTTATTTATTTTGACTCAATTAAAAGTATTTAAATCAGCAATTCTTGTGGGAATTTGAAAACTCAAACTCCAACGGTACCATGAACAATCTCTTTCAAATATAAAAACCAAACGTAAATTCAAATTCCTTCATCTCCTTACATTTGAAATTCATTCGCTTCTCTCTGCATCGTAACGGTCATCCAAACCCTAGAAACGATTTCATAATCAATTCAGCACTCGATCCATCTCAACCAACTGCATTTCTTTGTTTTTACAATGGCAACGCTACAAACTACTTCAGATCTGTGCACTCCAACTAAACATTCAGCCCATGATACGATCTCAATGGTTCGGGTAATCGCTAGGGTTCGTCCGTTCTTGCCTCATGATGGATCCACGAACTCCACACCTTGTATATCATCTCTTGATTCACCTGGATCTGAAGTCACTGTCCACCTCAAAGATCCATGTTCTTCGTATGATTATATAATTTTTACCCTTTTCTTTTATTGGGAATAAAACCAAATCAAATTTTGATATCCGTATATGTTTGTGTATGTATTTAAATTTTGCAGACGTAATGAAAATTACAAGCTAGATTCGTTTTATGGGCAAGAAGATAAGAATGTGAAGGAAATCTTTGAAAGAGAGGTGATGCCTTTGATTCCTGCAGTTGTTAATGGATCTAATGCTACTATCTTTGCTTATGGAGCTACTGGTAGTGGAAAAACTTTTATAATGCAGGTATGTGTTTGTATTATGAATTCACTTTTGGTGAAAAATTTAGGCTAAGATTTTAGAAAATGACCAATCAAACTTGACAGGAGGTTGGTTTTGGTGATTTTTTTATAATTGTCACTTTTTGTCAAAGGATTTAAAATGTTAAAAATGATTTATGAAATTAATACATATGCGTTGTCTAAATCAAACAGCCATAACCGCCTTAGTTGCTTTGGTTTGGTCAATTTCAACACCCTTATTTCAATTTCAGAATTTGAGAGATATTTTGCGAGGAGATAGAGCTAAGGTTTTCATCAAAGGAAAGATTGGGATGTAGGGAAGGAAATCATAAGAATTTAGGATCCTTTTCTATCTCTTTTTCTCTTAACATTTTATGGAATCATTGTATTTATTTAGAGTTAGATCCAAGCACCGAGAACAAAACATAAATATTGGCATTTTTGGTTTGTGTCAAATGATATCAGAACCCATGCCGGCTCAATTTATTAATATATAAGCCCTATCTAAGGCCTTCAAAACTAAAGAGCCCCAAATTTTTAGTGTAAATTCGCTTTTTGGTTGTAACAAATTATGATATGGGTAAAATTTTTGTAAATTATATTTTTTATAACTTTCTCGTTCATGATAATCTGTATGTTTTGTGTCTCAAACTCGGGTAAAAAAGAATAGTTTTTATATACTGTAGAAAAAACCACAATTTTTATCAGGGGCGGCCCTGAGAAATTGGGTGCCCAGGACGAGTCGGGGAAAAAAGGCCCCTAACGCATTCAAAGCTCCTGACCAAGCGGGGGTCAAGGGGGCCGCGCCCCCTTGCTGGGTCCTAGGGGCAGCGCCCCTGGCGGGGTCCAAGGGTTCGGGATTAACTTCCGTATTATACCTAAATCAGTCATTCAATAATCAGTAAACTGTAAATCCTTGGGCCCAATTTCTTGGGATTTTGAATTTTAATTTCTTCTTGAACGTGAGCGTCCATGGAGCTGGTTAGGATAAAGGGCTTTTGAGAAACGAAATGGGCCCATAAATATATTTAATTGAGTTATTTGTTACTCAAACCCGTGTAATACTCGGGTTTATAACCTAATATATATATAAATACATATATAAAAATGTGCCCCTCGAAAAATTGGGCCCGGGACGGAGGTCGGGTTTGCCCCTCCCCCGGGCCGCCCCTGATTTTTATTCCCGTTTTATGCCACCAAAAGGCTTGAGAGCGCCTTGAAATATGAGACAACAGATAATTGGCTGTTATTGCTAAGATTATTTGTCTAAACAAACTAGATGAAATCATAAAAAGATCATCCATCTTATATGGTACATTAATTGTTTAAAGGATGTTATAAAGAGCCATGGGCTTATTATATGATGCAGGGAAATGATGAAGTGGCAGGTCTTATGCCAATGGCGACATCAACAATCTTGTCTCTGTCTGAGAAGATGGGAGGGCGAAGTGTAGAAATTTCATATTATGAGATTTACATGGACAGGTGTTATGATCTATTGGAAGTGAAAGCAAAGGAAATTGCAGTTTTGGATGATAAAGACGGGCGTCCTCATCTGATTGGACTCTCTAAAATCCCAATCCATTCAATGCTTGATTTTCAGGAGGCTTTCTCTTGCTGTTTGCAGAGGCGAAAAGTTGCACACACGGGTCTTAATGATGTGTCTAGTAGAAGCCATGGGATTCTAGTCATTTCTGTCTCAAATGGTCCTGTGATCGGGAAAATTAACTTCATTGACTTAGCAGGTTTTCTCTAATCTAAACTTGTCTCATTGTGTTGTAAAAGTTAAAAAATATGGTCAAATAGATGCAAATTGATTTATGCTTTTATACATGTTCCCATCAGGAAATGAAGATAACAAGAGGAGTGGCAATGAAGGTGTTCGGTTTCATGAGAGTACAAAGATTAATCAATCATTGTTTGCACTGTCACAAGTTATTTATGCACTTAACAACAACACCGCTCGGATTCCCTACAGAGACAGCAAGTTGACAAGGATTTTGCAGGATTCTTTAGGGGGGACAAGTCATGCTGTCATGGTAGCTTGTCTGGTATGAGTTGACCTGCTTTTAGGGGCAGAGCTAGGGGAGGTTAAAAGGGTCTAGTCAAGAGGGTCCATTGACCTCTGATCACTTTAATTTGGTCAACTTTTTATATGTAAAAGCTGAATTTTTTAATCTAAACCTCTTTAGTTGTAGACTTGTAGTTGGTACTTGGTAGAGAAGAGAATTTTATGATGACCCTTCGGCTAAAAAGTTCTAGATCAGCCACTACAGCTTTTTTTTTTTTTTTTTAATTTCTTTTAATAATTTAAGTTTTAGTTTAATCTCTTCAATGTATGATTTGGCAGAATCCAGGAGAGTATGAACAATCTGTTCGTACCGTTAGTTTGGCAGCAAGGTCTCGGCGTATCTCTAATTTTGTACATTCTGCCTCCAAGCATAATAATACTCCAAAGATTCCAGTTGACATGGAAGCAAGGCTTCGAACATGGATGGAGTCTAAAGGCAAGACAAAAAAACCAGACCCGTCAACTCCTCGCTCTATAAACAAGCATAGTGCATTCAAAAGCTCTGGAAAACGTATGCCAATTAGCACAATATCTGGTATAATTTCCAGACTAGACAGCGATTTTGATAATTCTTTAAAACTTTCTATATTTGTTATCTATCATGTTTGTTTTAGAGCCGGAGTCTCTAGCAGTATCTTTATTCCCAAAAAGATAAAGTTAAGGCTTGCTATGAGTGGGACTGTATTGAGTATAGTTGTTTTTTTTAAGTATGTTGCGTGTTAAATACAATTGCAGAATTTCGGTATGATGCAATTGGTCCCAGATTCAAAACCAAAAATAATCGAAATAGATTGGAACTCCTTCTCCAATTGATTGAATAGAACCATTTTATAAAACCCAATATCTTACTACGCAAACATTAAACAGAAAAGAAATATAAATATGACATTTATAGTCCCAAGACCAATGCTTTCAGAACCGGACCGGACGTCGAACTGGACGTCTTACTGGTTACTGGTCGGACCCGTTGGGCCGATCGGACCAAATTTAAGAACCGGATAACATAATAAATATATAATATATTCCAAAAAAATTATACAATTATAAACACATTTAAACAAACATAATTAATGTTTAAACAAGCATATTCATGTTAAAAAAATATAGGATTTAGTTTTAATGTTTTATTCTTTGGATTTTAGTTAAAAAAAAATAGAAATCCTGTCCGACCGGTGAACTGGCTCAACCGACCGGTTAGCTTGAATCCGGTTCCCATGCCTATTTTGGGTCGGTTGAGTGTCCGGTCCCGGTCCCGCAGGCCGGTCCGGTCCGGTTCGGTTCTGACAACACTGCCCATGACTATTAAATTTATCAAGATTGGTTAACAATCTCCCTCATAATCTTGATCTCAGTTTTGTCTTCTAAATTTATGTTTCTTCAATCCTTTCCATTCCAAGTAGATCTATCGTCTCTACAAGCTTTAATTTTGATAGAGCTTTTGTGAGAATATCGGCCCTTTGCTCTTCTCCACTAATGTGCTCTATTTGATTTGTTCTTTCTCCACACATTCACGAATGTAATGAACTCAGCTTTGCACAAAGACAGAGCCACTGTCGGTTGTTTTTGTGAAAGCCAAGTAATTGGTCTGTCGTTGAAGTAGAATACTACGCCTGTAGTTCCTTTTCCATCTTCTTGATTAGCCGAGTAATTGCTATCGCTATACCTCAAGAATGCATTTATCTCTTTTTCTTTGATAATGAACCCCTAGATTAATGGTCCCTTATACCTATCTGAGAATGTGTTTGACTTGACCGCTTGCTGATGAGCGGTTGTTGGTACTTGCATATACCGACTAGCATACCCCACCAAGTACATCAAGTCTGGTCGAGTGTGGGTTGATATCTAAGAAGATCGATAACTTTCCTGTACTAAGTGGCATTCACTTCTTTGCTTCCATCCTTTTTTACTAGTTTAAGTCCAGGTTCCATCGGGAACTTGGTGGGATTGTGTTTGTCTAGTCATCTTTAATACCTTCTTTGCATAACTTGTTTAGGCAATTTTAATTCCCATCTTTTCTTATGATACCTAAAGGCCTAGATAATTGGATATCAGCCCAATATCACTCATCTCAAATTTTTGCTTCATTTGGACTTTGAATTGTTATCTCCTCCATGCTACTCTCGGTAACCAACAAATCATCTACATTGATGACTATTATGGTGAGGCTTGCTTTTGTATGCTTTGTATGCAATGTTTGCTCTAGTTTGTACCTTTTAAATCCATTCTCTTTCAGCATTCCGCCCACTTTTATGTTCCACGCCCGTGGGGCTTGTTTTAGCCCATCCAAGGCCTCGATTAGTTTATACACTAATACACCTTTCCTTTCTGCCTTCTTTTGTGGTTTTTTGACCAGTACTTCTTCATTCACTTTTCCATGATGGAAGGATTTTTAAATCAAGGTGATGAACAAACCAACCCTTTTAGGCTGAGAGTGCAAGTACTAATCTCATGGTTTCAAGCCTTGCCACTGGGGCGAAGGCCTCATCATACATAATCCACTCCATGTTGTTGGATGTAGCCCTTGAAATCGAGTTGTGCTTTGTGCCTTGTGATTTGGTCTTTTTCATCCTTCTTTATCTTGTAGAGCCATTTTAAGCCTATGGGTCTAGTCCATGAAATACATCTGTTAGCTTCCATGTATTGTTCCTTTCTATGGAGGCTACTTCATCTCTCATTGCTTGATCCCACACCCTTTTTTCTTGCTGCTTCTTTGAATTTGATGGGTCATAGGCCGAATCTTCATATTCACATGGGTCTCATGAGTTATAAATGTTTGGTGAATCAAGGATAATTGGACCTCGTCCTTGTTCTCTTGATCTGGGGTCGCTGTGTGCTGAAAGCTGAATAATGTGAGTCTTCTCCTTCTTAAAGACATTGTGGGCTTCGAGTTGGTGAATTCTTTTTGGGCTGCCAAGTTCATTCTTCATATTCTGAATCGCTTGAATTCCTTTATGATGTTGTATGGTGAATTCCCTTTCTGAGCTTTGACTAGTATCTTGACGAAGTTACCATTCCTATTTGCGTGCTTCATCAAACTTTACCACCCTGCGTACCACAATTCGTCCTTTATCCACATTATACATCCTGTAACCTTTTGTGCCTTGTTATGTTCACGGATGAACCATGGGAGTGTTTCGAATATCTAGTTTTTCTACTTGTCCTACAATTTTTTCGCATATATGATGAAACAAAACACCCGTAGGTGGTCAAATCTTGGCCCTTTTTCCTTGAGAGTTTCATAGGAGGTCTTTTCTTTTAGTTCCTTTGTCGGTAATTTATTTAGGAGGTAGTCAAGTGCCTCACTGCTTCGTTTGGCCCATTGGGTTTGTGGAATGCTCTGTACACCAAGCATGCTTCTTGTGGTGTTTAGCACTGTTTGATTGTCAGGACTCCTTCCACCAAGTCACCTGCTGTAACATCAGCAACAATGATAACGGATTCATTGTTCTGTTAACTAAACAATCAAGTTTGGTAAGGTCCAGTGAGGATTCAGGCCTAGATAAGGCCCGTTCTATGAAACTCAAGCCCAAATAAATTAACAGACTTTGTTACTACTTTGTTACGTAATTTATTAGTGGTTGTAAAAGAATGCGAACAAGGTACCGATTAACGGGTCAGATAATTGGATATCAGTAAATGCGAAAAATAAGTATTTACGACAATAGAATATTAAAATGTGATCAAAATGTATATTCATATAGTTAAACGCAAAGTACTTACGCAAAAACGATAAAATTGTTTAACACGCGTTTAACTAGTGTTTATGGTTAAAATGTACTGATGCGCTAACTGAGGTAATTGTATCGGTAAATATCCATGTATAAATATTAATAATATTTGAAAGATAGTATGACATTTGACATGCAAAAACGTTAAAACAACAAAACACGTCAAATACGCAACTTTAACGCATTATGACTGCGTTATGTGATTTAAACGCGTTAATGAAGTGTGCTATATATACTAGGAGACACGTAATTTTCTTCATTATTTCAAAACCAAAACACACACAATAAGGTGTTTTAAAGAGAAAGTTGAGAGCATCTAGTCGGATTCCGGCTAGCCACGGTGATCCCGCAGCAGCCGAAGTTGGGTTCTACCATAGACCAATGGTGATCTACATTTCACCATTATCATTATGGTCTGTACCATAGAACCATTATAATTATGGTATGTACCATAGACCAATGGTGATCTACATTTCACCATGTGAACCAATTTCACTAACATATCCAGGACAAACACGTATTAACCACATACCTTAAACCCTTACGCTATCTGTGTTGTAATGGTTCTACCCATTGCCAACAACTCTGTATATCGAAATACACCTGTGGCTTAACACACAATTTACATTCACATGAATTCGTAACAATATCTCATAAAATTGGCATTTGTCTACATCATTGTATATCAACTAAAATGTCTACTGCATCCTTAGTTCACATTCAAGTGAGCCATTTCAACATACCTCTACAAAGCATTATCCACACAATTTTGGATAATCAAACATAGATTCAAATCTATGAAAAGTGTCTCAACCATTATCATTGTGACCGCATTCTAGAACCATCTACATTAAAAGGGTCAAAATTTGCATAAGCAAGCAATTATCGTTCTGATTCTTCTAGAACTAATTTAACCAATCTGCATTGAACCATTATCATTATGGTCTGTACCATAGACCAATGGCGATCTACATTATAGAACTGATTCAACCCATTCATATACATATCAACACAACACATATGTGCACACTAAATCCAATTGTGAATCAAATCCACAAAAAGTCAAACTTAACCCTTTTGACTCTACAAATTAGATGTCTACACTCTTGTAGATCATTTCAATTCACTTTATAACTAATCTCATCATTAGCTTTGCAAGTCTTATGGTCACACAATTGTGAATGAAGGCATGCATATAACAAAATAAGTGACTACACTTTCGTAGATCATGACTCCTTACATAGTAGTGATTGTTCACACTAATTGAATGTTCACGTCTATGTGAATCCTTCAGTTACAATGACCACATATGTGGATCTGTTCTTTTGAGCTTTGCTAGTGCCATCAGGAGGGTAGGGTCGTCAATATTTTCTTCATTTCTTGCAACAGGTCATGTTCTTCGGTTTTCCTTGTTGGTCAATCTATAGAAAAGTGTCCATAGGCATCACACCTGAAACACTGAAGCTTTGATCTATCTTTCTTGGATTTTTCCGTTGAATGGCCTCCTTCTTGACATCTCTACCTCGGCTTGTCCCTCTTCCATGGCCTCCTGATCTCCCACTAGGGATGGCAAAAAACCCCGCGCCTGACGGGTTTACCCGAAACCCGCAACATATGGGACAGGTGTTCCCGAACCCGATGAGTATTGGGCCGGGCATGAGATTAATTTTTAAAATTTTCACGGATATAGGACGGACCTAGGATTCGTTCATGCACTCGTTTACCCGACCCGATTACCCGTTATGTATACCCGTTTACCCGTCCCGCTTACCCAAGTATAAATTCCTATCTACCCGATAAGTATGCAAGATTTTCTTTTTTAGGTATTTATTTTTATTTTTCGTATATAATTAATTTATAATTTTCGCTTTTACCTGATAAGTATACCCAATAGTTTCTTTTTTTGAACCATTTTGGTGATAGTTGCACTTCTTTTGTTTATCTTAAACGATGCTAATCAACTTATGGTATTTTGAATTTTCATGTTATTTGATATAATCAAGAGCCTGTTCTTGGCATATTTAATATATATATATATATATTGATTATTAAAACAATAAATTTATTATTAATTACCCGATACATGCATGTTGTTTGGCCAGTTATTCTCAACATGTAATTTAGCTAAACTAGCGGGTATACCCCAAACTCGTGGGTATACCTGATACTTGACGGGTAAATATCTGATAAACAATAAACATAAAAGAAACATAAATAATGATTGACAATTTTGTTCTTTTCAAATTATAAAAGTATACTACCTATTGTGACACATTTAAGCTAAAGAAGCATTTGTGACATGTTTCTTATGAATGAAACCAGTTTATGAATAAATGTTGATGGCAACTAAAAAGTTTGAATATTAACTATAAAGGTTTTTTTTTTCTTTTTATATCAGAACAACGGGAACATAAATTTGTGACAGAGAGCGCACCTGTCCGTTTGAGGAAGGTTTTATATCCCATCAATGACAATATGAATGCCAACATTCATTCGATCTCTCCCAAACAGCACTCTGTTGCTGCAGATGATAACACCAACACTCCACTTAACAAATTTAAAACAATGAGCTGTAATTTGAAGGTATGAAAAACGCGATATAATATTTAGTTGTTTCATTCAAGTTTTCAAATTTTAACATACTTAAGATGAAATTATTCTGCAGAGTACTCTTGCCCACGAATACATCAACTTCTTAAACACGGCGAGCATGTAAGTTGAAATGAATCATGCTTGTCTGTTTATACTTGTGGTGCTTCAGATTGTATGATGTTTGCTAAAGTCCTTTATATGTTTATATTTTTCAAACCAGGATGGAGCTCCAGCAGCTGAAAGTAATTATTTCCACCATAACAATCATTCAAAGTATACAAGTTTCTTTTTCAACTACTGATATTTTTTGCTATGAACTGTTTTTAGGGCATTGGAGAAAAGATTGCTGGCTACATACTAGAGCTTAGAGATGCAAGCCCCTTGAAATCTGTAAGTTGATCATTTTATTGACATCTTTTAGGACTTTTGGATCATTTTTTTCCGTACTCATGAATTGACTGCAAGTGTAGAGAGATAGCATAGAGTAAAATGTCATTTTACTCCCCATGGTTTGGCAACTTTTGTCATTTTAGTCCAATAGTTTAAATTTTGCCATTTTGGTCATTATGGTTTCATTTTATTGCCCTTTCCGTCCATGTGGTTTGGTAATTTTTGTCATTTTAGTCCAAAATTTTAAATTTAATTGGACTAAAATAGCAATAAAATATAAATCATAATGACCAAAATGGCAATAAAATGAAACCATAATGACCAAAATTGCAAAATTTAAACTATTTGACTAAAATGACAAAAGTTGTCAAACCATAGGGACTAAAATGGCATTTTACTCGATAGTATATTTTGATGCCTATGTCTATTTTGATTGATGTTTCAGGTTTTTATTGTAAAAGATTTGTTTTGTAACCACTAATAACATATTGGTTATTTAAAGTTTTGACAAAAAGGTGTGCAACTGCGCGCGTTGTGTCAACCACATCAGACCCAATTTGATCATACTTGTCCTGCAGATAGTCAAATGTAGTGGCAAATAGTCAGTAGTAACGATTAGTTGTGTATTAGCGTCGGTAATTGTTAACAAATGACTGAAAATCTGTACTGGTGCAGCTCAGTGATTTGGAGAAGATAGGCCTTTCATCCAAGCAGGTACCTTTTTTCTTTCTTTGAACTGCACTCTCTTCTTGATTTTGATCATCATGCTGTACAAAATATATCAAAAGAACAAGATATTGGTATGAAGTTGAGATCATGTTTAAATATTGTGCAGGTGGATTACATGTTTGGAAGAACAGCCAAAGGGTTATTTGACTAACTGACCAACTGATCATGAGAATCAGTTGAGGCGTGCTACGCTGTTATTAGGATGGTTTGTATGTAGTGTCGTAAAAGTTGTAAATTTTAGCAAGAAAAATGACAAATGTGCAATACTGCAATTCTTAGTGTGTCTTGTAATGTTTTTTTTTTTTTTGTGACCCATTACCGTAAGTTTGTTACTGATTCCTTAGACTGTTTCATTAACTTAGTTCTTGAGACTTCATATATTGTTAACGTTAACATCCACACGAATTATAATACCTGTAAAACTTAACTAATTAACATATAAGTACCTAAAACAAAGTAACTGTTATTGATACTCAATCCCAAGTCTTGCCATACACAGCTTTGATATCTACCCGAAAGCATCATATATAATTCAACTGGTTATTGTTACGGATCGAAACCATTGCAAGGTATGGGACTTGTCCCACATCGGTTGTATGGGCAATTGATGTGGGGTTTATAAGTCAAATGGGCTCTCTCACCCATCAGACTAGTCTTTTGGGTTGAGCTCTCCTGTTTGGCTTGTAACAATGGTATCAGAGCCAACTCGGAGTGGTGGCCCATGGAGTGGTGGCCTGGAGGGAGCCAGCCGTGACCAACATGGCCGTGACCAACGAGGACGTTGGCCCTTAAGGAGGGTCGATTGTTACGGATCGAAACCATTGCAAGGTATGTGACTTGTCCCACATCGGTTGTATGGGCAATTGATGTGGGGTTTATAAGTCAAATGGGCTCTCTCACCCATCAGACTAGTCTTTTGGGTTGAGCTCTCCTGTTTGGCTTGTAACAGTTATTATGAATGGAATGCCTTTGGAGTCTCGAGTTCGAATCCCTCCTTGCTCGGTATTATTTTATTTAATTTTGAACCAATTCTACCAGAATTAACGGTAGAGAAAATAATTAACACATACAATATTTAGAATTAAAAAACTTGTTTGATTGGTTAAAGCTTTGTACTAAGTTTGAGAGGTTTACCTATTATTAAACAATTTCTTTTAAAACCATTTTTGTTGAAATTTTTTTATTTAAACCGTTTAAATCACTAAACTAATTGCTTATTTAATAAATTTTGATTTTGATAAAACATTAGTTAACCAATATTTAGAAATAAGTAAACAGATTCAAATGATCAAACGTTAAAAAATCCACTTCTCAAATTCGGTTCGGTTTTCGAACATGGAAAGAAATTGAAAACCGATAAATCCGAACCAAATACACCGTTAACCAAACCGAGGAGCACCCCTAGTTTAAAGGGCATGAAAGTAACTTTTTATACTTTCAAAGAAATTACTTTTTATATCTCTTAAATTATGTGTTTATAAATAGTTTTTTTTTGTTGTCTGCAACTTGTTGGTTCTCATTTGAATCAATTTCTATATGTACATGTATGCTGAAAATATTGTGCCCCTTAAAAAAATAGGGCAGGAACGGTGGTCGGGTTTGCCCCTCCTCCAGGCCGCCCATGCTACTCATCTTTGTATAAGGAACATAAGCCCTATGGAATATGGAATTCACAATACATAGAATATGCGAATTCGATTGATGAAATCCTTGGGTTTATAAGATTTAATTGCTTATGGGTTAATCAACAAATCTACTAAGCAGCCTAGCTCTTCTAGCAAACCTCGTATGATATATGTGTTATAATAAATAAAAGTTTTCGTCAATCACGTGTCTTTGGTGAAGTCAATTATTGATTTTCTCACATCTCTTTTCTATTAATGTCTTTCTGTTATTTAATAAATAATGAATAATTATGTTTAAAATAATAAAATTTTCTACTTAAATAAATAAAAACTAACGTTAAAATAAAAAAAAATAATCAAAAGTAAAAAATATCAAATAAAATAATTATAAAATATATAAATAAAAACTTAAAACTTATAATTATTCAAAGCATATATAGGAGAAAAAAATTAGCAATTTTAACAAATTATGTATATGAAACATTTAAACATATGTAATACATGAGTTTTAATCTACTGATTAGATATACAAGAATAAATATATATCTATTCTTCACGGTACATGTATTTCAATAGCATGATTATAAATGATAAATTGATAACACTGAATTTAACTTTTTGATATTTTTGTTCTAATTTTTTTAATTAAATTACGACTTAGAGAGTTTCAATTCAAACTTAAATATACCTAGAGTGGTTAGTAATGATTAATTTTCTAAACTAGAAGTTTTGGGTTCGAAGGTTGCATCTTTGAAACTTTTTTTTTCTTTACTACAACACCTCTTAAAATAACATGAGTTTCATTTTCTACCACTAAAAAAATCAACATTCTTTTTGTCTTTTAAATTATTTACTTTTCGGTTTTCATTTTAGTGCTCCTACTATCCTTATATACCTGAGTCATGTTGTGTATCTAAGATGTATATACTATTTTTAAGAGTTTTTAATCGTTTGATGACGTGTGATTTCGAGATTCATATTTGGTTCGAGTCATGTTAAGCTTACATTTTTAGTGTCCTCGCTACTCTTATAGTCTAAATCACGTGTATTTAATACGTGTATAGTATTTTTTGAATTTTCATTAGTTATGATAACGTGGGATTTCTAAATTAAAGTTTGGTTTGTTCCATGTTAGTATATCAGACCTGTTGCAACGCACGGGTCCTATATTTACTTCATTTTAAAAAAAAATACTCTTTATTGCTTCATGAGTTTTTCTATATTGTTAATTTTTACATCAATTCCACTCATAACATTGCATTTATCATAATGGTTCCTTCATCCTTAGAATCTGTAGTTTAAGAACAAAACCTTGGCTTGATTGTGGATATGATGAATCTTTAAGTTTTTTTTTGAACGGCTAAGCTTACTCCCACCTAAATTACACCTTACACCATAATTACACCCTTGTATGGGATTGAACCTATGAACTCTCATTATAAGAGACAAACTTCTACCAAGTAGGCTAATCCCACATTGGCAAGAATCTTCAAGTAAATGCTTTTTAAGTCAATTTTAGATATAAATCCTTCAATACGCAACAATTTTGAAAAGAACAAGTAATAATTGTTATATATTTATTTCATAATACATTCATAATGGTACATAAAACGATTGGTTTAATATACATTTTTCTTCTTTTACTTAAATGTCTTAATTTTAAAGCTTGTTTTGTTATAATTACTTGTTTTAATAATAACTCACTAAATAATTTAATTAAAAATATGATTTAACTTTTTAGTATAGATAATGGAGATATGTCACCATTTTAAACAATGTTTGTGAATTTGAGATTTTATTAATTTGTCAATTATCTTATTGTTTTATTATTTGTTTGGTTGATTATCTTATTTCTCTGTTTAATACTCTATTGATAGGGGGTAAAAAAGACGATTGTATTCTAAACTGAAAACCAGATTGAATTGTTTATTCGGTTTTTAGCTTAATTCCTAATAGTACCTGTATTTTAAATTCGATTTTTGTTTCGGTTAACGAATATACATTTTTTTTAATTCAGATTATTTTGTTAAGAGAATAAGTAATAGTTATATATCTTGAATTTAGTTTTGTTAGGTTTATTTGGTTGAATTTAGACATATTCATAATACAAATAAGTTTGGTTAATGGATAGGTATAACACATTATACAAACCGAACAAATGAAAATCAAATTATTCAAAACCCTTAATTGATGGTCAGCCCAAGTTCGAAAAAGGGTCATATATCTTGAGTAAATTACCGATATGGTCATTATAGTTTGCTAGTATGTTACTCTTGGTTTATATGTTTCATAAATTACTCATATGGTCCCAAATTTTATACATTTGTAACATATATAATCCTTATGCCACCAAATTACTCTTACGTATTTGACCAAATTACTCTCACATAAAGATTATATGTGTTACAAATGTTTAAAATTTGGGACCATATGAGTAATTTATAAAAGTTAAGGACGAAAAGTGAAATACTAGCAAATTACATGGGCTATGTCGGTAATTTACTTATTTGTCTTGGATTTTAAAAATAGTTAGGAATCGACACTGGTTAAACTTGAAAGTTGAACCATTAACTTTGTCAAACATCTCAAACCCATCGATATCACGTATAGTTTAGTCAACCATATATTTTATTTATAGTCTTACTTTATTTAATTCAATTTCTGACCCATCAATATCACGTATAATTTAGGGTTATGCTAAATATACCCCCCTTTGTATTTTTTTTACTTGTTGTACCCCCTCCTTAAGTTTTTTAAATATATACAAAGTAAACCTTATGTTTTTAATTAACTAAAAAGATCCATAAACCTTTAAACAAAAACATGGGGGAATGTTTTAACAAAACTCAAACATCACGGAATCATTATCATCATCAATTCATCGTTTAAAAATCAAATAAATACGAAATCTAAGCTTAAATAACCATAGTCGAACTCAAACTCAAAGTCTATTAAAACGAGCATAAAACTCAAAATTAATTGAATCCAAACAATCCTTTAACCTTTGCGAAACTCTCTGCGTAAACAAAAGCTATTCACAATCTCAACACAAATCAAGAAAAAGGCATGTAAGAACCCGACGGTTCGACTTCGGTTCATCAAGCAACGAACATGAATTAGTTAGCTAAGGTATGTGTTTTATATACAATTACACTCGTTTTTGTTCGAGGAACGAAAGCCCTATGTTTGTAACAACAATCGGGCCTCAGTTCAATCGAATTTGAACAAAGAGGAACTAAGGTTCATACAAATAAATCTGATTTTGGATGAATTTAATTTTATATTTTGTATAGGGTATGCCAAGTAAGAGGGGATACGTTTAGTAGAATTTAAAGTAAAAATAATATTTGGTGTATTTTGGTTGTGTTATATAGTTGAAGGGTTGATTATAACAAATTTATATTTAATATTTTAGGGGAGGGGGTATGACAAGTTCAAAAGGGGGGTACATTTAGCCACACCCATAATTTAACCTATTGGATTTTTATATTTTAAAATTTATTCTAATTTAACCCTCAACTTTGTAAAATTTTCAAAATACATCCCTAACTTTGTAAAATGACATTTTAGCATTCTTGATTTTCTAAACATTAAAGTACATCCCCTAGTATATATAATTTGATTTCAGTAACTTTCTTTCGCTAATTAAAAAAATGATAATCATTGTGTGTTATAACGACTGACAGTAACGTGTTAGTACAGTAAAAAATAAAACCAACACTAACTAAACAATGTCCATATTGTTATGTAACTTATTTATCTGAGTTTCGATTTTCATAGCTGATTTGTCGTAAATTTATACATTTATCTTGTGTACTTAACTACGTTAATGTAAGCACAAAGCGGATAATAAAGAAACCGATCGAAATTGCATCTACATGGGCTCTAGCAATAAAAAAATCAAATGAGTTATACAACCTGATTAAATAAGAATAGATCAGTGAACTATTTGATCTTCAATTTTGTTTGGTAGTGTCGCAATTTATTTTTAGCCTCCTTTAAAGTAAATTTTCTTTTGTAACAACAACTCAACATAGAATTCATGATCACCAATAGACCCATGAAACCCTTGTACCCTGCGTGTCATATATATAAGGTTCGATTCACATTTTCAAGGTAATTGCCTTCACGGTTATGAGTTGAAAAGGGTATTATGTGTCGAGGACAACTTAAAACCCATGAAATTATACGATTAAAAAACCTTGAATTTTTTTGAAGAGTTTACTTTATTTACACATGAAATCTTGTTTATTAACCTACTATTATTGTAAGAAATAACATTGTATTGCATTAAACATCAAAACATCCAAAATGGAAAAAAAAAACATTGAAATATTCTACTGTTACTGTTTGAGTTTAAAATCTTGAATTGATTGTTTATTAGCATACGAGCATCCAAACTAGAACATGATGAAAAAGATAAATGTCAATCACCATGGCCTGATCGACACGTACCCAGTTTCACACGAGTGTAATTGACCAAGTTATGTCTGAATCCTACACGGCTGACACTAAAAAATGATTCGGTTCCCGGTTCTTGTTTTTATGCTAAAAGGTTCTTGGGTACGAGTTTGACGGTGTTAATTATGTGTTCTTTTTTTATGCTAAAAGTTTTTCAGGTAAGAATTCAACGAGTACGGGTTTGACAGGCAAAACCCACCTGCACACCATTGCGTGTATTATGTTTGAAGAATCGGTTGACCAGAAGAAGTATTTTGAATAATTGTGAAGCCCGCGTGTGTTAAGAGGTTGGGATGACATCGCTCAATCAGGTTTCAAAATTTATAATTTCGAATAGGGGTGTTCAAAATATCCGAAATCCGAATTGTATCCGAAACCCGAAAAAACCTTATCCGAAATCTATTTCGGGTTTTTCGAGTCGGATAATATGATTTTAGATTCAGGTCGGGTTTCGGATATGCAAAACCTAACTTTTTCGGGTCGTATATCCGAAAAAACAGGTTTATTCGGGTTATTCGGATGCATGAATTCGGGTTTTTCGAGTTTTTGGGGTCGGATACTATATTTTGAATTTCAGATCGGGTTTCGGATAGACAAAAAAAAAATTTCAAGCCCGAAAAACTCGTTATTCGACCCGATGAACACCTCTGGTTTCGATTAGTGATGTTTATATTCACTTGCATATGTTTTGAAGAATCGGTTTTCCTATTTATTTTATTTTTTGGGCAAATTTAGTGAGCGACCAGGAAGATGATATCAAAAAATCTATCCTCTTGAATTTTTTGTGAAATTTTCCAACAGATCTATCTATTCTAATAAATCAAAGTTTTTAGGGACACATGGCGCGTTTTTAGACCACCTCAGCTTTGATTTCCCGCATCTCTCTCCTATTAAATGCACCTCATATAAAATAATAATATTAAATATTAAATATATTTTTATACATATTTTTAAATTAAGAAAAATATTTTTTTAATACATTAAAAATATATTTATTAAAAAACATTTTAAAATTCAATTTATTATAAAATACTCAATTTTTAAAAACAATATTTTACAACAAAATGTTTAAAGAAACAAACACTAAAAAAGTTTGCGTTTAAAAAAATAATATAATTATTTTCATTGATGATCAACCCGTGTAATACACGGGGTAATAACATAGTGTATAATATGTTGAGATTTATAATACATTCAATCCATTTTATTGAGAATTTATTACTTTTTTTAACATATGTTTGATAGTCTCTTAATAATTATATTAATAGCTACCTTTTAATTGGTCAAAGATTAGGTTGTTTGGTGTCTTCTTGATGACACATCTGAATCAGTCAATAAATATTTTAATAATTAAGCTGAAAACACAGTTAATCGTTCAGAACTTTTACATATTAAGAGGTTTTTTTTTACCATACAACGCCTTAAACTTATAAATTACGTAGGGGATTGTATCGGCTCAATTTGGTTCGGTTAACGTTTGATTATAACACACACTTAACTATAAGTGCTTTATCAATTAATCAAAAAGCCTTACTTATATAAAGCTAACTTTTAGAAGCACTTCGGTAGAATAGGGTGGTTTTTTACCCAAATTTTACCATTTCCTATTCGTTACATTCGAAAATTAGATTATAAGCTTTGAAACAATTTAAAAAAGAAAATAGAAGACGAAAATCTTAACAAATAGGGGGGATTAATATACTTCCAAGAAAAGGATAAGATGTACACATTCTTAGCTCTATCATGTAAAATTAGAGATGTTGATTTTAGTGAGACCTTAGCTTATAATGTATGATTAACCGATCAACTCGATATTTTTAACGTTATATTCACAAAAATTAGGCAAAATAACGTTAAAATTATTGTAATTTTACTTTTGCCCTTAAAGAACGTTAAGAGATAGAGATTTTACATATATCCTTTTATTAAGAACTTTTTTACATATTTACTTAACACTTAAAATCGATTACATATTTCCCATTGAAAGGGTAAATATGTAATTGACTTTTTTATTTGAAATGAAAAAATATGTTTTAAGAAACAGAAATATGTAATTAATTTTTTTAACTTAGGTAAATATGTAATAAATATCTAGAGGGACGGGTTATTCACACATCCTATTTTTTTAATTCAACACCCTCATCTTATACGCGTATAAGACTCCAATCATTAGCACTGACAAATTCTGACACCCAATGATTGACCTGTATACGACTCTCGTATAGACCTTAAACCTATACGAGACGTATAATGGGTGTAAGGTAGGTGTGTGAGTAACACAACCCTATATAAATACCCCTAAAAATAAAAAAGAAATTACTACTTTCAAAAAAAATAAATAAATAAATAAAAATATGAGAATCTCGAATGAAGATTCCTTATTCGAAAGGACTAAACGTAAATAAAATTAAAAAAAGGGTGGGGACTGGGGAAGATGCCGTAGACATAAAGCCCGGAAAACGTACGGTCAATAAATGTGACTGGTGACCGGTAATTGCCGGTAAAGTCAGTAGGTGGGGTTTCCACGAGGAAATTGCATGACATACGACGCATATCTGACGCGGATGTCTTACGTGTTCCCCTTATCATCTGTGCAACATGTTACACGCTTCTTCTTATTTATTTATTTATTTATTTATTATTATTTTATTAATTTTCTCAATTATTTTAAATAAAATACCAATCTTATATCTTATACAATATAATAAATAAACGTTTTGTTAGGACACATGTCGGCATTACAGACAACCTAAAAATTAGTTTTCCGATTTTCTCTCATAATAATTGTTTGTAAATCATCTTTTATTATATTTTGATTTTTCTTATTTTCTCTTCTATTAAATAATAACAATTTTATTTAATTTAACAAATAAATTTTTACATCATAAGCCGTATTATTTATTTTCTGTAGAAAGTCTTTGAAAAATATGTAAGATGTTATTTAAAATAAATGATTTTTAAAATTTATTTGTTTAACATGTGTATTACACATGTATTTACCTAGTAAACGAATAAAATACTTCTTTTCTGTTCTTTAAACGTTTAAGATCTTAAATTTATGTAGTATTGAATTTTTATGCATAGAGAACTATTCTTTAAACAAGTTAAAGCCCCATTATTAATGAGTAAATTATTTTCTAGTTATTTTATGTCTTACCTTTTTCATTAAAAATATCAAAATCTAAAATTAATCATGGCCTTTTTATTTATTTATACTATATGACAAATAAATATTTATAATAACACGAGTTAGTTATATATACAATCTAAAAATTTTGTTTCTTCATCATTTTCTCTTATTAAATATTGTAAGACATTTTTTATATTTTAATTTTCTCATCTTTCTAACATGAAATAGTGATAATAGGATTAGAATATAGGTCATATTCTTTAAATATTATAAGTTATAAAACTATCTTTGAAAAATATATGATACACCATATAAAATAAATAATTGTAAATTTTTGTTTCTTTAACTTGTGTAATTCACATGTTTTTTAACCTAGTTATATCATAAATCAAACTATTTCTTTAAAAAAATTTGTTTTAGTTAATGTTTTCCGATATAAAATATATTTTTGTTTTACTGATATATTTTATTCACTTGCTGAATAAATTGTAAAAAACTTATTTAACCTTGATTTTTTCAATGCTTTGTATATAGATATTTAAATTTATTCATACTTAAATAATTTTATAATGTGCATACATAAAATCTTGGTCTTTAAATACATAAAATATAATTTACGATCCCCTTTATTGTTAATAAAAACCCATATTTTCGCAATCACCACTGGATATCATAAAAGATAGTAGATGCACAAAATACTTTATAATTATAAAATAAACAAAAAAATATTTCAATTTTTAATATAAAAATAATTTGATACAATTAAGTATAAAATATATTTTATTTATATAATGTTTAGTTTGTTAAAATCATTTTAGAACTTCTAGTTTATTGAGGCCCCTTCATCATTTTCATTTATAGGCTAAAATAAATTTTTTATTAGAAGGTTATTAAAAGTATCATTGAGTTGTAGCATAATGGTAAAAGACAAAGTTATTTAGAAAGAGGTGTGTTTAAACTTAAGATATACTTTATAAAGAGTTGTAGGTATTGTTGCATTAAAATAAAAAAGTTATTAGAACTTGAATCACCTACCCATCATTTTGCAGAACTCGTCTTGAATACGTATAAGATTTGTCTTTATCTTTTTATTGTCAGAATTTATTCTAAAGTGTGATTTTTGATGGATATATATGTTTATTTTTTTTTATTTTTTAATTTACTAGAGAACTACATCAATAGTTTTGTTTAACAGAATAAATGTGTTGCGGCTCTCTATTTAGTGATCTGGTTTTGCTATTAAAAATGAAATAATTGTGAATGGTCTCTTGGTTTAATGAGTGTTTATTACACAAAAGTGAATTTTAAGAGTAAGTTTTCAGTGGATGTTTGGTACAGCTCTTGTTAACATCTAGGTGTTAGATATCGGAAATTTTACCGAGTTGTGATCGTAGCACATGTGTTATTAAGTTTGGGAGATTCATTATTTGAGCTATAAATAGATTTATAGACATACCGTACCCCCTGATGCGCGGGAACCTCTTGGAATAGGTAAACCTCGTTGCCCATTGATTCAGAAGCTAATATTAAGCTCAAGATTCATATCATCACCTGATATCCATTAAAGTGTCATCACTTGGACTTGAACCCTGATCTCTAAAGAGAAAGAGTCAAGGCTTAACTAGTAGGTTAACTTTGTTGTAGATGGTTTCCATCCACAACCAAAACTTGAAATTTTTTTGGCAACATAATAAAAAAAAATAATTCTTTAAAATTGGACAATCAAGTTGATTTACCAACATTTGGTTGTTATCTATGATGGTATTGCCGTTCAAAAAAAAAATCTATTATTCTTTTATTTCATGTGACACTTGACAAGTTTTGATTGATTGTGTAGAAAGTAAAACGTTTAGTTGAGTTTGTATATATGAGAAATAAATTATTTTTTTAGTAAATATTTTAAGTTGGTTAGTTGTAAATACGAGTAAATCATTGGGCATAGGGTTGCTAAGTCATTTTGTTTCTATTAGTTAAAAAATTAGTTCTTTGTTGGAATATATTTATATACGGAATCTTGTAGATCTGGTGTATAATTAATTAAATTGAGGAAAAAAAAAACATTTCAAATAAATAAAAAATTCGCAATTGATCTCTACTTATTACGACTTTCTTTTTTGACCAATCCATCCGTTTTAATAAATGTTTTTCTTGATACCCTTTTTGTTATCTTATCACCTACCCCATGAATATTAAAAAAGAAAAAAAATGATTTATATAAGCGTATTTGGATATTGCTTGCTGCATACATACATACATGGACTCTGGTCTCACATAAGAAAACTCTGTCTCCTAAAAAAAAAAACTTAAAAAATATCAACAATATTAAATCATATAATTTATAAATTATTTATTAATTTAATTTATTTTCAAATGATATTTATGTAACATTACACATTGTATATATAAAAAAAATTCCAAGTATTAGATTATGTTTATGTAGTAGCAATTTATTATGTTTTTTGTCGACATGATAATACTAGTGTTACATATGTCATATATGTAATACAATAATAAATCCAATGAATTTTTAGTAAAATGTGTAGTACTATGTTAACACTTTTAAAAATAAAATTTAATTGTAAAATTTATGTATATATATACACACACACACTAGGTTATAAACATGACAGATTTAAGAATAAAAATTAAGTGATTTTATATCTATGTCTTCATATATTTACATAATAAAATAATTTTATTACATTCTTTTAAATTTTCATAATTATTAAAACTAAAAATATTTGTTGTGCCTTTTTATATTAAAAAAACTTTAAAAATAAAAATTTACATAAAAATGTTCTTAGTTTGTGTGTGTGTATAGCATTAGACATACATCATATTTATTATAATATTATAAAATTATTAGTATTAATTTAGTGTATTTATGTAAACAATTTATATTATTAATAACATTAATGATGACCTTTTCTATTTAAAAATAAACATTTGTTTTTTAAATAATAGGAGAATGACATGTGACATTTTTTTGTAATCAATTATTAGATAAGTAGATATACACACACTATGTGATGTAAATTTGGCTCACATGAGATATGAACCGTTGTTAAAATATCTCGAGTTCAAGTTAGGGGTGTAAACGAACCAAGGCAGCTCGTGAAATACTCGGGATCGGATCGGTAAAAAGCTTGAACGACCCGAGCCTTAACGAGCCCGAGTCCGAGCTCGAGCCCAAAAGTGTGGCTCGTTTAGTTATCGAGCCCGAGCCCGAGCTTTACATAACGAGCTCGAGCCGGCTAGCGAGCCTTAATGAGCTTTTCGTTTATATAATTTTTATTTATTATATTAAGTGTTTATTTATAAAATTAATTATTTTTATATATAAAATTATGATAAATATATTTAAATCAAATATTTTATGTTAAATTTAGAAAATATAATTATAATTATAATTAAATTAGTAATAAAAAGTAAATAAAATAAATAAATAAAATCTAAACGAGCCGAGCCGAGCTCGAGCCTAAAATTTTCTAACGAGCCGAGCTCGAGCCTAGCAAATAAAGCTCTTAACGAGCCGACCTCAAGCTCGAGTCCGAATATATCTAAACGAGCCGAGCTCGAGCCTTAACGAGCTCGGGATCGGCTCGGCTCGTTTACACCCCTAGTTCAAGTGTATCTTATTCTAATAAAAAATAGCTAGCTTGGACACACGTCTATCTCTTTATTAACTCTATAATTTTTTTAAAACGTCCGTCTCTCCTATTAAATATTAATAATAAATAATTTTAAATAATTAAATATAAAATATATAGATCTTATCATAAAAATTAATCCAAACTTAATGAGTCATAAGAAAATTTCGATTATATAATATCTTAATATATGACTTTATAATTCTTAATTCTTATTTGTAATTTGTTATTTTTAAACATTCATTAGTTATTATTTTATCAACAGTTATTTATATCAAACATACAAGTCTTTATAAAAAAAAAGTGTTGTTTACAACATGTTAGACTTATTAAACATATGTAATACATAGGTTTTAACCTAATGTCTTAAATATAATTATATATACCCAGTGGCGGAGCTTGAAAAACATATTTCCATGAGGGCTAATATTTTATTATCGCTACGTTTCGGGCTAAAAATTCGGTTCAGTAAATGATAATTCGGGTCGGGTCGAACACTTTAAAATATCAAACATTTGTTTTGCTCAAAAAATAAATATGTTTGTATCAAACAAGAAATAAAATGTTTAATATGAAAACATGAGTACCCGAAGGAAGAATCACAATTTAGCATGACAACCTTTAGCCTTTTTGAACTCATTGATTATACATTTCGAATCAATAGGTAAATAGTTAACGATCAATATTTAAAGCCTATTTTAATTTTTAAGGCTCAAAACAAGCTTTAAACTCAAGATTGGCTAAAAAATTAGATAACAACCGACATTGTCCCTTAAAGGTAATGTTAAAACTTACAATATTAGTTAAACATTATTTTTTTGTTAAAACTTACCATATTAGTTGAACATTATTAGTGTATAACATTAAACCCATGCTTATACAATATTGTTTACTTATTTTTTGACGGATTAGCATAACAAAACGTGATTTGTGTTGAAATTAACAAATAATCTAAACAAATAGGAGGTTGCATTTGTTTGTTTTTGTAGGTCATTGTTGTTGAAGCTGCTACACAGTGCCAAATAATTTGACTAGTGGGTGCATCTTCCCAAATGTGGTAATATAACCATTTGATTGCAACATATGGTAAAGAAACCACATTACAATTTCCTTTATACTATTTTCTTCATGTATCTTTCAACATGATGTGTTGTAGATGGTTCTTAGGTTGGACATGTTTTTGGACGTATGTTGCTTCAGCAATCATGTGGTTTATTGACGGAGCTAGAAAAAAAAACTTATAGGGGGCTAAAAGCTACGGGCTTAATTTTTTCCCTATCTTTATGTTTCGGATTATATATTTGAGTCTCATCAAACATTTAAAAACTTTAAATATCTAATTTTACGTGAATTAAAAAAACTTAATACGTTTTTAACAAGCAAGACATAATATTAAGATGAAAGAGTGAGTACTCGCAATTAGGCAAGACTTCAAAAGTTTCCATTTCATTTCATTTTTTCTTTTTTTTTTTTAAAAAAAATTAGAATATTACATATTATCCCCTATAACTTAAGTTTTTATCATAAACTAAGCTTTATAGTTCCACTTATATATACTTATTTAAATTTTCTAAATAAGTTTAAATTGTAAACCATTAAACGTATTGTTAAAAGCCTAGTTCAACTTTAGTATTTTTTAAAAGAGAAAACTTTATAGAAATGTAACCAACTTTTCATTTTGTTCCAATCAAGTCACTCAAACTTTTTCTCTCTCAATTAAGTCATTCAAGTTATTTTTTTTGTTTTAGTTATATGTTTTTAACCTTAATAGTAGTTAATACATGTTAATATAAGTTTGAATGAATATTTTTTTTTAAAAAAATTATTGATTTGAATCAATAATTATTAATTTTAATCAATATTTGATAAAGAACAAAAAATTAATAATTAAAAATTACGTATTCAAGTCAGTCATTTTTTCTAAAAAAATTATTCACTCAAACTTATATCAACATGTATTACCTACTATTAAGGTTAAAAACATAGAATTAAAACACAAAAATAACTTGAATGACTTAATTGAGACAAAAAAAATTTGAGTACCTTGATTGGAACAAAATGAAAAGTTTATTACATTTATATGAAGTTATCCCTTTTTAAAAACCAAGGGGGCCTAAATTCAACTCTCTAAAATGGAATCTATTCCAAATATATATGTCATGAGAAAATTGCGTATGAAAAGGATTCTAGTTTGATATTTTTAGAAGAAAAACAGAGGAGTCCATACTTAATACCTATAAAATTTTCCGACAAGATACTACTAAATCGGCCTTTCTGAACAGAAAAACAATAGAGATCGTGACACCTTAGGCCTCTTAAAAGCTTCGTCCTTGATGTGGTTGTTTTCTTTGATTTGTCATTGTTATGCATAAGAGTTTTAAGTTGGTCATTACAAATGAAAATGGTCCTCCTGCTATTCAAAAATTGAGCAGTTAACTTAAAATTCACCACCTATAACTTCTAGACGTTATATGATATCTTGTGTTTCTCAGTCAATTCAAATCACAACCTGCTTTTTGTGTCAGCACGTCTAACTTTGGGTTCTCACTTGTAGTAACCACAATTACATTCAAATCATATCTTAATAACCAAACCAAATATTATGATATCTAAGTCTGCTCTAACCCGAATATGATATCTAGAGAAAATGAATAAACTAATTAAAGCACATTAAAACTTAACATTAGCATATGATATCTAAGTCAGCTCTAATACAAGTTGTAAACAAGCCTTGAAATAAATGACGTGATCGAAGCCAAAACTATCAAATAGAAAAAAGTTTTATGAATCATATAAATCTTTCCTTCTAAATCCTAATATTAGTTAGAGTAAATTACGGTTTTAGTCCATGTATTTTAGGTGTTATAACTATTTCGGCCTGAAATGGAATCTTCTATCAATTCAGCTCCTGTGGTTTAGACAAATATCGGTTTTGGCCCCTCAAACTTAACTATTATAACGGTTTTGACCCAAAACCTACCTATGGTTAGGAGCCAAAAATGTTAGTTGTTTAAATCACAGGAACTGAATTGATAAAAAAATATATTTTGAGCTAAAATAGTTAAAACACTCAAACCACATAAGCGAAAACCAAGATTATTCTAAATGATAGATCTTGGATTCAAATCCTTCCCTCTTTCCTCCTGGGGTGGTTCTGGCGGCTTGAAGAAGGCCCAGATAACTAGACCTTAGTGACATGCTCTGGAAACAGTGGGCTAACACGATTGAGACATTCGTCCTTAAAAAAAAAAAACATAAGCGAAAACCGTAATTTAGTGTATTACTTGCGTCAAACGAACAAGAGAATTTCCTCTCAACAACTTTATTTTTTAAATATATATTTTAACATCATATTTAAGGAAAAAAAATAAAATAAAATAAAATAATTTGGAAAAAGGAGAGCAATTAAGATGGCGTGGGTAAAGGAGCTGCCTTACATTGACGTTTAGATTGAAAGAAAAAACTGAAGAGACGGAGGAGCAAATCTCTCTCTCTCTCTCTCTATAAATAAAAACTTGCGCTGAAATGCTCTCTTTTTCCTTCTTCCCTCTTTCTTCTCTCCCCTCTGCTCCACCGTTCCGGCGATCTTCTCGCCGGCCTTTCACCGGCGACTCGGCATTTCATATCAGGTTTTCTCTCTTTACATATATGTATATATATTTGATTTTAAAGTAGCTTCAGATCTCAAACACATATGTTTCTCAAAACTCCCGCCACTACTTTATTTGCATCTCCTTTTTTTGATGATTTTTTTTATCTATCGTCGCACAGGTATTGTGGATCTTGGAAATATCGTTCATTCGTTTATAAATGTAATGCAGATTCATAGATGTTATAGACCAGATTTAGATAATTTTGTTGTTAAGTGTCTTGTTTTGGATTAATTCAAGTTCTTATTTGGTAGGATTGTTTAACATTAAAGGTGATTTTTGTATTTTTGTGTGTGCTTTTTTTTTTAAAATTTTATGTTAAAGCTTGTAATGGAAATTGAGCTCTTTCATAAATTTGATCTCACAATCATCTTCTGGAGCTATTTCAAGGATTGTGGTTCAAAAATATCATTTATCTGTCAAATTTTACGCAGAAAGCGCATTTTATGGCTACAAAGATCATGATGTAATCTTCTTCTTTGATGTTTAGTTACAATAGGATGTCAATAGCAACTTGAATGGCTAAACACACTAATGATGTGAAAAATTAACCCTAGTCCCTAGGTAAATACTACTCTTGTTGATCTCTTAATATGTAAGGTTACATATGGAAAAGTGTAATTATTTAAGTAGATAATTGTCCCTAAGGGACATTCTGGTGATTAAGGTATGTCTCCTCTGTTCTTGAGGTGGATGGTTCAAAGTTTGCTGGTGACAGGTCATGGTGTAGATTTAAGATTAGTGTTAGATGAGTGTATGTTTGCTGTTTTAAAAGAAAGAGCAATTAGTTGCTCTCCATCAATTGGAATACGTATGTTGTAATCGTATTCGATTGCTAAAGTTTGTAAATTAATGATAGTCTTATTAATCTGTTATGCTGCAGAAGATTCGAATATCATGGACGCCGTCAAGGAGACTGGACTTCGTAATGTTAGCTCGGTTTGCTCCATTCCTGAAATGGATGATTTTGATCTGTCGAAACTTCTGGATAAACCAAGGCTCACCATCAAAAGAGAGAGATCATTTGATGAGAGATCACTTAGTGAGATGTCTTTATCAAGGGGCATTGACAATTTGGAGCTTTCATATTCACCAGGTGGACGCTCAGGATTGGACACCCCAGCTTCATCTACTCGTAACTCTTTTGAGCCCCATCCAATGGTTGCTGAAGCTTGGGAATCTCTTCGTAGATCATTGGTTCATTTCAGGGGCCAACCAGTTGGCACTATTGCTGCATATGATCATGCATCTGAGGAAGTTTTAAATTATGATCAGGTATTTCCAATTCTTTTCGATATATTTGTACATAATTATGTAAAAGTCATACAATAAAGTAAGGGGTCTTTCGAAAAGCAACATCTCTCTCCCCAAAAATAGAGGTAAGGCTCGTCTACATGACTACATCCTACCCTCGCTAGAGTCTATCAATAGCTATGCTATGAATGGGAGTTACTTGGTGCGGTTGTAGTTATGTAAAAGAGGTCTCTCTAGAAACAACTTTTCTTTCCTCACGGATAGAGGTAATTTTTACCTCCCCAAACCTTACCAATAGCTATGAGTAGGATTTACTGGATACAGTTGTTGTTATACAAAAGCTATAGAATACCTGATTTTAACTATGCTATTCAGGTATTTGTTCGGGATTTTGTACCTAGTGCATTGGCTTTTCTAATGAATGGTGAGCCTGATATAGTGAAGAACTTTCTACTGAAGACACTACAACTTCAAGGGTGGGAAAAAAGAATTGATAGATTTAAACTTGGGGAAGGGGCAATGCCTGCTAGTTTTAAGGTACTTCATGATCCAGAACGAAAAACAGATACAATTGTGGCTGATTTTGGTGAGAGTGCTATTGGTAGAGTCGCGCCTGTTGATTCAGGATTTTGGTGGATTATACTGCTTCGCGCATATACAAAGTCTACTGGCGATTTAACTCTCGCTGAAACGCCAGATTGCCAAAAAGGGATGAGACTTATATTGACTTTGTGTTTATCAGAAGGTTTTGATACATTTCCAACTTTGTTGTGTGCCGATGGGTGCTCAATGATTGATCGAAGGATGGTAAGCATTTTTGTTTTCCTGTTTTTTAACGTTGTTTTAAATCTTCAACACATAATACTACTACATATTTCATTTCTGAAATCATATGGTTCTTCAAGTTTTATTTTGTCCATATTGATATATACATGGATTTTCTTTCAACATTAAATTTTAATTCAGTTTTATTTGACTTTTGTATATGGCTGGCCACTGTCCGCTAGGATTTTTCATATTAATGATGACCTGGATGGTTTACTTGCTGCTTTAAAGATTAAAATATAATGAAAATTAAATTGAGAAATGTTTTAATTGGTTAGGTCTATTAGAATCTTGATCTTTTTATTTTCTTACTTTTTTGGTATTTATTTATTCATCTTAATGAGCCATCTGGTGAAATATATATTCAAGGTTCTTTGCATAGGGATTAGGAACACACATATGTATATGTGTGTTTGTGTATTCAAAGTTCCTTGCATATTATAATATAACATTCTTTTCAAATTGAAAATCATTTATTGTTAAATCAAATGAGTTAGTTCATGTTGAAGTTTTGGATTTACCATAACTCCATAAGACTGTTTTAGTGGGTATTTGGATTTTGTTTATTTTGATTGCTTATCTGGTAAAAAAAATGCTGTCACCAAGCTGCTTACTTTTAATTGCTTATTCGATTTAGATAAGCAGATAAGGACCTCTTAAAAATGCAATAAGCAGATAAGCACTTAACTAAGCAGGTAATTAAAGTTTGCCAAAAGAGGAAATTGTGTTGGGATCAGAACATATTGTTTGTTTTTATTTTTTTTTATATGTGTTCCATGTGATATGTAATTATGTTCTTATGATTTGAAATTACTATTTGTTGATAAAGTCCCAGGACCATCAATGATAAATATATACATCTAGCTTTGTTTCTTTTATACAAAGAATGCGATATCACAGAACTAGTCTTGGGAGACTTAGGTTCTGTTTGTTTTTGAAGAGCTAAAACGTCTGCGGTCTGCGGACAACATCTGCAGCAGAAGAGCTGGACTAAACGTCTGCAGTCTGTAGCAAGAACTCTGTTTGTTTTTTAACATCTGCAAATAGTTAAAAAAAATCTGAAATTTAAAATCAAACCACAAAATCCAACAATAACATCAAACCACAAAATCAAACCAGGAAGCATCAAACCAAAAAATCCAATAATAACATCAAGCCACAAAAATCAAACCTTATCCTCAAATCAGCTATCTTTATCAAAAATCGATATCCTCTTTTTCGTTGTTATCATGCGTATGGATCCCTTTGATTTTCGGCAAATCACCCAACAATCGAAATGGAGAAACCGGAGACCCTCTAATTTCACGCAGACGACCACCGTGACCGTACGACAGTTTCTCCTCCGGTTCAGTCGGTTTCCGATGCAAGCTCTCCGGCGCCAACAGATTTTTGTGGTCGATGGTGGTGGAGGGAGCCGACGATTTGGGATGTGGTGGGGCAGGCTCGACGGTGGAGTAGGTGACGATTTGGGAGAGCGCTGACGATTTGGGATCTAGCAGGTCGATGATGGTGGATGGCCGGCGGTGGAGAAGCTCAACGGTGGTGGAGAGATGCGGTGGAGTAGGTGGTTGTTGGCGGGGGCCGAAGATTTGAGATGGAAAAGACAAACGCGTGAATTTTGTTAAACCTAGAAGAGGTTTGAAGAGTTTAGAAGGGGTTGTACCATGTATGCAACAAAAAGAGGTTTCGCAGACCTTTTTTAATGAAATGTCTGCGAAAAATCAAACACTCTTCATCTGCCCGTGGTCTGTGGGGCGCAGACAAAAGAGGTTTAGAAGCTCTTTTTCGTAAAAACAAACACCACCTTAATAGTCACAATTTCAGCTTTAGCTGAAATAATCTGCATTATGAATATGTATTTTTGGTAAAATGTTTAATATTCTATTGATACCCTTAAAAGTAAAAATTATGTGATTGATCGATTAAAGTTTTACAAAAGTGAGTTTTCTTAGGAACCTAACCCTATATGTGTTTGTGCGTGTGTGCATACACACACATGTGTGTGTGTGTGTATATATATATATATTGAATAAATTGTATTCTATCAAAGTCTACAAACATTCTGGATGCAAATTATAAAGTTTCTTGTTACCTTATATAATGACTCAGAAAACCAATAGCTTAGTATAATCTCAGATATTAATGGATTAGATATGGTCTTTTGCGTGTAGGGAATTTATGGTTATCCCATAGAAATACAAGCACTTTTCTTTATGGCATTAAGATGTTCATTGGCAATGCTGAAACTTGATGCTGAGGGAAAAGAATTTGTGGAAAGAATAATGAAGCGGTTGCATGCCTTAAGCTTTCACATGAGAAGTTATTTCTGGATAGACTTCCAACAACTTAACGATATCTACCGCTACAAAACAGAGGAGTATTCTCACACTGCTGTAAATAAGTTTAATGTTATTCCTGACTCAATCCCAGATTGGGTGTTTGATTTTATGCCCACACGTGGCGGTTACTTTATTGGAAATGTAAGCCCAGCTCGAATGGACTTTCGTTGGTTTGCATTAGGTAATTGTGTGGCTATTTTATCTTCTCTTGCAACTCCTGAGCAAGCTTCGGCAATTATGGATCTTTTTGAAGCACGCTGGGAGGAGTTGGTTGGGGAAATGCCTATAAAGATTTGCTATCCTGCAATTGAAAGTCATGAATGGAGAATTGTAACTGGTTGTGATCCCAAGAACACGAGATGGAGTTACCACAATGGAGGATCTTGGCCAGGTTTGTTTTACACACACACAAAATATGTTCTTTTTGATATATAGCAATTTGCAGGTTTTATCCTTTATCTTTAATAATTACGCTAAACGTCCTCTATATAAGGGATTTGTACACATATGGTCCTTTCCTCTAACTGTCGTTAGTTTATTCAGCTAAATCCACTCTACATGATTGCATTTTAGTCAATTTATTATATGGAGTTGCAAAAAAGGGATCATCTATTAAATGGAAAAATGTTAACTACATTAAACATTTAATGTTGATTGTTTCATTCCATCATCTAGTTAATGAAAATTGATGTCTGAGGCATTCCCCGTCATAAAACCATCATGGAGCAACCTTTGATGTTCGAGCAGTTTCTCTTCACAAAAACAATGGCCGAGCAATGATAAAATTTGGAACCTGAATTTGGAGAATCTTGAACTTGAAAATTTGGGCGATTGGGGATACTGGCGACCTGGGTTTATACTTTTAAATTTTATACTTTTTATATATAGTTGTGTTTATATACATATAATATATAAATACAACTGTATATAAAAAAAATCCTATCCACTAATATTTTTTAGGTTTTATACTTTTTTAGTTTTTTATATATAGTCGTGTTTATGTACATATAATATATCAAATTAATTTTATAATATGTTTTATTATTTTTATATGTTTACCAGTTTACCTATACTTGTGTAGGCAATATATCCAACATATAAGCTACACATGAGCAGGTTATATACATAAACAAAAGTTTACTACTGATTATTTATTTTTTGTTGGAATTATCAGATAAACTAATAAATATTGGTTTTCTGTCATTTTTCTTTATAAAACGTAAAAAGATGTAAGGTTGATAGCAGTTCTCTTTGGTTGTAGATGAAATTTGAATTGGTCATAAAAAAATGTGTGGTTGATTGCAGTGCTTCTCTGGCTCCTTACGGCTGCCTGCATCAAAACAGGAAGGCCACAAATAGCAAGGCGTGCAATCGAGCTTGCTGAAAGCAGGTTGCTAAAAGACGGGTGGCCAGAGTACTACGATGGAAAACTTGGAAGATACATCGGTAAGCAAGCAAGAAAGTACCAAACATGGTCGATTGCGGGTTACTTGGTAGCAAAGATGATGTTAGAAGATCCTTCACACTTGGGAATGATATCCCTTGAAGATGACAGACAATTGAAACCCATTATTAAAAGATCTGCCTCCTTCTAAACCAAACCCATCCCATCCCATCCGGCGGAGTAATCTAATTCTGTCTTGTTTAGGTTGGATCGAATTTGTGTACATTAGCATTCGACACGTCTCTTTGTCTTTTGGTCTGTCTTATTTGTTTCTTTTAATAAAAAAAACATGACAATGTGTGGAGGCTTTTCTTTGTGTTTAAATGTGGATGGATTATATCTTAATTTTTGGTCAAACAATGGTCACATGTGGTGTTAGGATAAGGCGAGTGTCTTTTGGTATGGGTCATGTCGGATCAAGTTGGGTTGTTAGGGGATTGGGTTGACTTGAAACAAGTTTTTACTTATTTACACTTAATTTATATTTACATATCAACACATACAGTAATACACAAATTGTATAATTAAATTATTTAAATTTGTTACAAAGCAAGCATACATTAGGAAAGAAATGTATGACAAATGATTGCATGTATACATGAGTTGTAGAACGGTAACAAGTTATAGAGAACTAAAAAGAATCAATTATATGCATATAATTTAAGTGGTATAAAAGTAAAATTCAATTAAAATAGAAGGAAGAAATTACTTTTGTACATTTAAACATGTAGATATAAATTGTTCTTTTAGAACCCGATTAATATTAGTTCTTAATCACACAAACATATGTATGTGTGTGTGTATAAAAATAAAATTTTATAAATTTCAAAATACATCATTTGAGCCCATAAATCACAAAACCAAAAAGATAACATGTGCCATTTCTATTATTTATTTATTAAAGGACACACACACATATATATATATATATATATATATATGATGTTTCAAAAGAAAATTCTTTCGTCTAAAAGAAGCTAAGAAAACTTCCAATAAGTTGAATAATATAAAAATAAAATTCTATAAATTTCAATATACATCATTTGAGCCCATAAATCACAAAACCAAAAAGATAACATGTGCCATTTCAATATGATGTTTCAAAAGAAAATTCTTTCGTCTAAAAGAAGCTAAGAAAACTTCCAATAACCAATAATTTTAAAAAAGTTCTTGATATTTCATTACAAATGGTTAGAAATGTTATAAGCAATTTTTTTTATAAAGATGCGTAACTCATAGAATATACAAATTTTGTGTACGATTGATGACTGAATGCGGAAAGCGGGGAAGAAGAAGAGAAAACAAAGGAAGTATGTGAGCAATAAAACATGAAACCATGATAGATCTTCGATAAATCACAAAAGCCCTTTTAGGAATCGTTCAAGAGGAAGAGGGTTTATGATATGACAATATGACTTAAGAATTGAAAGCTTACGATGATCATTTTGATCTGAATATAAACAAATGAAGCAATCGGGTAATCAAGATTGGTAGATATCAAACGGGTTGCTTCACATTCGAGGATTGAAAGGGGCGCCCATTGGATTGATTATGAATTTATGAGCGATTTCAACTTTCATGAACATGAATTGAATTCTATGTTCAATTCAACGTTTAAACCTCTCAAATAAATAAAAAAAAGTAATATATTTAAACATTAACATGGCATAAACAACATAACTGAATAAACCAAATTCCAAAAAAATACTAGAACCGTAAACTAGCCTGAAAACTGAATTCGCAATTCGGCTCGGTTTATTTCAGTTATGGATACGGTTTGGATAACGGTTTTAAACGGTTTTCTGTTATTTTTATTACCCCTACTTTGATGTGTATTCTAAATTTATCATCATTTAAAACTTACATTAAGTTACAAACTTACAACGATGTTAATTGCTAAACAATGACCAATTTACACGTACAAATAAAAAAGAAAATATTTTAAATGTGTAACAAAGAAGCAAGTGTTTTATTACGTATGTAATAATAATGTTCGAAAACAAAAACAAAAACAAAAACGATTTTGATTAATTTTGGAAAAGTTATACAAGTTATTGTTTTATAATTATTTATTATTTGAACACCACACTATAATTATATATACATGGACTACATTGGAGTTATCCCTTAAACCTAATATTGGTCATTTATTTTAGATCATGTGTGATACACACATATAATGTATATATGTGTTGGCCATCAATGAGTTAAAGTAAAATTGCACTAATTTTAACGTTATTTTACTTGTTTGTGATATAACCTTAAAAGTGTTGGGATGATTAACTTCAAACGACAACTATGAGCCGGGGACTCCTTCGGAGCAACCTCTCTATCACATCCCAACTGGGATAGGGGTAAGGTTTGTGTTCATCCTTCCTCCCTAGACTCTACTGAAAAGTGAGAATATACTGAGTAAGTTTGTTTGTTTGTTTATTTTAGATCATGAAACACACACACACAGGGGTGGTTAACGTATAAAGGATAAAAACTATGAAAAGCTTAGGAAGGAAGTAAAACGCGTCACGTGTCATCCGGGTAAGAGTATCATCGTTCATATAAAATCAAGGATCACATTATATAAAATCACAGAGCGTTATTTAACATGCATGATCAAGGACCAATTGGATAATCACTTAAATCATAATAATTAGGGACTAACTAAATAATCTCACTACCATTAATCACGGACCAAGTGTAAAAAATCACGGACCACATAAAAATAATCAAAATAATCTCGGATCAATAATTACGAAACAAAATGTACATCTCATAGACCACGTTAAAATATCATAAAAATATAGCAATACACTACTCAAATTAAAGATAATAAATTATCTATTTTATGGTGTAATTTTTTCAGAAAAGATTAACAGAAAAAAATGAACCTTGATTTATCTACAAAAAAATGAGCCTTCAATTTGTTTAAGCTTCACTTAGTTTTAACTTCCAAAAATCACTATATATATAGGATTGGGATCCTATAATAACCAGCTTTTAAATGGATAACCTATATATTTCACCCAGATCAATTCAAATCTTTGTTTTTTTCATGGCATTTATTATACTGAAGAAGGCTAGCTTCTTTTATGTGGTTGTGCGTTTCTTTTTTGTTTAAGATCGTACATTAGTGTAAATTGTCATTACATTAAATAAATATTTATAATGTAACACAAACTTACAATTATTTGAAATCCCAAATGCTTGTGAATTAGAACAAACACATAAAAAAATAATATCGTATATATGTAGAATAAAATTTATGAAAAAAAAAACAAAGATCTAGATTGATTTTGATTAACTGATGGGTTATCCATTAAGAGTGAGTCACTATTTGAAAAATATCCAGTATATTATCTTGGATCATGTGGTATTATTCTTAGGTTAATGTCATGTGATTCACGTGACAACGATTTGTACCTCATTAATTTTCATTGACGGAGGATGATAAATGTATATATTAAATGTGAATGATAAATAGTTTATCTACCTAAAACCTATAATAATGCTAGAACACCCTTATTTAGGGTAGGCATAGGGAGTCTTGGTTGGATAATTAGTGAGATTCTCTTTTTTATTGCTAATATTTTTCTGGGTTGTGCTAAATGCACCAACATTTGCACATTTACTTACAGTAATTGCTACTGTTATTAATGATTATCTGTTATTAAAACTAACAGACTCATTTATTATTTATTATATATTAGACATCAATAAGTAAATAAAAACTATTTATTTAAATTAAATAAATAATAACCATTTTATATTTAAAAATATTACTAATTTAGCATATTTGTAACAATTTAATTTACAAATTAATAAAAAATTTAATTATAACTTCATATTTAACAAGTTTTGTTATCTAATCTTTGTAAAACTTGACGTGATTTATGTAGGTTTTCCGCTCAATTAGTTTTTTATTAATTATTAAAATTTTGGAAATTTTGAATTTGTTTTTCATTAATTATTAAATTTTAATTAGTACAAAACTTGCTAAATTAGTAATTTTTAAATATATCAATGGTTATTTGTTTAATTTAAATAAATGGTTGTCATTTATTTAGTTATAACTAATAATATACAATTAATTATTAAGTAATAAATTAGATTTACAATAAACAATAAATGATTAAATTGGTTTTAATGACAAGTAATTACTAATCATATGTTACAATTAATAAACAAATATTATTGGATGATTAAGTCAAAATAATTAATGTACTAAGTAGGTTGGTGCATTTAGTATATAGGGTTGGTGCAATTATACTCACCCTATTTTACTTTTACTTCCTATGTTTTATATATAACTTTATATAAATGGAACCAACTTTTAATTTTGTTCCAATTAAGTCACTCAAACTTTTTTGCCTCAATTAAGTTATTTTAATGTTATAATATTTTGTCTTTAACATAAATAACAAATAATACATATTAATATAAGTTTGAGTAAATATTTTTTTTCTTAAAAAATGACTACATTGAATCAACTATTATTTTTTTGTTCTTTGTCAGATATTAATATAATTTAATAATTATTGATTCAAGTGAGTCATTTTTTTTAAAATATTCATTCAAATTTA
>SZYD01001476.1:0-24431 GCA_009363875.1 Mikania micrantha
TTAATGCACCTCTCAGGAATTAGTGTCATTCCTTCAGGTTCTCCACGGAACCGCAACACTCTTCTAATATCAGCTTCATTTATCCTTTTTGCTTGTCCCAACACATTAGCTTCAATCACATAAACAACATCTATAGTAATCAATCTTGCTGATTCCCAGAAGCTCTGAATATGTGATCTATAAATGTGACATGAATTGGAGATAGCATAGTATATCCTTGATCTTCTCAGAAACTCGGTCATCGGTCTAAACTCCTTGCCATTCTTTGTTGTTGGATCCAGATAAGCACATAGATTGTGTTTATCACCGAATGTTAGATTTTCCATTCCTACAAACAAAACAAACACCAATTAAAAATAAAAATTAAATATTAAAAAAAGATTCAAAAGTTCAAGAATTTTCTAAGTCTAAACTCAGGGAACCCCTGTACCGAACCTATTTTAGACGAACCTAAGTTCAAGACAAACCTGTTTAACATCACGAACCACAATTATGAACGAACCTATGCATCTTAAACGAACCTTATGATCAGAGAAACCTTTGACCACAGGTTCGGTTCTAGAATTTGAAGAGGTTCGGCCCGAACCTTTTGAGTTCAAATGAACCTATCCAAATCAACGAACCTGTTTGAGTTCAAACGAACCTGTTCAAGTTTAAACTCAAAATACAAATCTACGAATTAGATTAAGCAAATGATTCCCATAGGTTCGCCATTTACAGATCAACAACTTTAATAAATGCATTTTTCTTCAAATGTTGATTTAAACAGATTTAATCACTTGAATATAGGTTCGACTATCTAGACATACAAATCAAAATTTCTACAAATCTAGCCGTTCAAAACACAATCAATTTACCTATTTAGAATCGCAACAAAATTACGAGTCTAATGATATATGGCAATGATACTGAAAGTCCCAAAATCGAAAAAATCAAAATCAAATCAAGAAGGTTCGTTTCTAAGAATCTGATGAAAGTGATTGTGACAATTGTAGTTGAGAATTACGTCATCGATAAAGAAAACACATCTGGTCGTGTTTGAAATCCACGTTGATTTAGCAATTTTAATTATTACAGGATGATAGTACACGAGAAATGGTGAACGTAGGTGAAAACCGAGCGCGAAACGGAGTTACGGATTGTCCGCAATCGCGAAACAAAGGTAATCCAAAAATTTAGGAAAAATGACCCTAAGCGGTACGCCTAGAGTCAGACTTCGACTCTAGGCGGTACATACGGCACCAACAAAAATATCTGGATTCTTCCCATCCGCGCGGTACGCCCTAGACCAACCCTCTAGTTGGGGCGGTAGGCCTCGCAGGTACGACGGCGGCAGATCAGCTTGAAAATCCAGTTTTGCGCGCAAGTTTCACCCATTTCTTCTTCTACTCGTTTTTGCATGATTCCAAACCCACAAAAACCCGTTTTTATCATCCAAAAATCCATTTCAAAGGCTTCTAAACGTCCAGATTGCAACAAAGAAGGTTTCTACAAGTTCTGATCGCTGTTCTATGGTTGAAACTTCATCTGACTAGGTAATGGTTTGTTTTAACCTTCTAGTTTGATAATGAGTGATTAAATCTTGTTTTTGAACATAATGATATAGTTAGGGTTGTTGATTATTGCCTAGATGATGGATAGGATTGATTATAGTTGAAGAACTCGAACTGTTAACGGGTAAATCCTTGTTTTGATTCGTTGTAATGCCCGGTTTGCATGGAATCATAACAATGGTTATAATGGTTTAAACCATTTGATTATGACAATGTAGGTGATTAGTTTGATTAATCTTTGCCATGCAAGGTTAAATCCAAGTGTTTCAAACTAATCACAATCATTAACATACTCACCGGAACAATTATTTGATGTTTATGATAACGGTCAGATTAGTATGTTAAACATGGTTATTAAACCTATTCTGATTCTACATTGAGATATTTCATGATATATGGGTAATCAATAATAAGGATTGATTATTTTTAAGCCATTAATCTGTCTAGGAACTGTATTAACATTATAGTCAACAACATTAACTATTTAATTAATCCGAGATTGTTCTGATTAATCAAGTGTGTCATCAACCTAGTATTAGGAACCTGAATCAGTATAGGTTTCTACATTATCATACATTGTATGATATGACATTAAATTAACCAATTAAATACTTAATATCAGTTTGATGACCGTTAAGACAATGTCTTTGACATTGGACGTTCAGAAAGATCTAATCCGTAAGTTAGAATGTAAATAATTTATTAAACATAAACTAATGCAGAATTTCACTATTATCACCAATTTGTGAGTGATCTTGCTATCTTGAGACTTCAGTTGAGTTTTGTACAATCCCTTTTGTCTTTAAGGTTTTATAAACATCGGGACAATTCTGCAAATCTTTTTCTGAACATATGATATGCGTCACTATTATCTGTATGATTTCATGTGACTTTTGTGTGATTTCATGGGATTTTTCCGTTAGTTTCATTATCACAATATCAAAAGTCCTCATTTCTCGAACTGTATCTGGTGAACCCATGTGGGGATGAACATGGATCAATGATAGTACTATCGGCTGACAATCCATTTGCCAGGAGCTTGCAATTCCCCTTGGTGTGAATGTTTGTACTCATTTCCAAATCATCTTCTTAATGTTTGTGATAGACATTAAGATATTGAGGCATCAAGATATTTACCAACGGGTAGTGTCTTTATCAAATTATCGATTATCTAAAAGTAACTAGACACATGTCCCATGGTTATCTGAAATTGTATATTTATTGAACATTTGCCTATCATATCATATGGTTTTAAATTGAACTAACGAACTTACCAGCTTTGTGCTGACGTTTTAAACTTAAAACTTTTGCAGGAAGACAGTGACTACCAAGTAAGGATGCACTTCATATATTTTTAACTAAATAAATCAGATTGTGTAATAAACTTAGCTGTAATGTGGGATGTAATTATGATACCCTTGGTAATGCATTTCTTTTAAGGTTAATCTGTGTGCTATGATATCGGTTCAAGTAAGTCACACCTCATCTTTGAGACATCACCACTATGCTTCCGCAACCTTCTCAGTTTGACGAATGACATCATCGTAGGTGAGGAGACGTGGGGGTGTGACAGGGTGGTATCAGAGCCACAGGTTATAGAATTTAGGCTTACTTAGAGACCTAGACTATAACGATAGGCTCGTATATTGACAAAGAGAGCACCGAACATAACTAATGAACAAAACTTGTTTTGAATTAAGGCATGATAATCAGGTGGTACGAATTCCAGCTATGAGTGGCCAGCATAACTGAAATTTGCAACACGTGTGCGTTCTAGTTTGATTTAATTCAAGCAGAACATTAATAACTATAAGGACGAGTAGTTGCTTTGAGATAAGAAGAGATATCATATCATGTTTATGTTGAATCTTATTAATCAATATTCACTTCACGTATTGATCTGGAAATTGTGTTTGTACAACAATGGCAAACCCACGTGAACGCTGAATATACAGGCAGATTCCAGATGTGATTCTAGAGGTTACACCAGGCTTAATTCGAGCTCTGACTTATAACAGACAAAAGTATCTTCTGCAGCATACCTACTAGTACCTCAGATTTCACATACACCACCACATCCACATGTATCTGATGACAATACCTCTGCGGACAAACGAGCTAGAAGCCCATCATCTCAGAGAATCCTGATCTATATGAGAATTATAAAGGATAGGATGAGGCAAATGATGCTGTATATAGTGATCTCAGTGCCCCTAGTGTGGTATTATCTTTAAATATCTTGTGTGGTATCATTTCAATTGTTTGTGTGACAATGTATCAAAGTCATGTGTGGCAACATTTCGAAGTCTTGTGTGGCAACATTTCAAAGTCCTGTGTGACAACATTTCAAAATCTTGTGTGGTATCATCTCAATTGTCTGTGTGACAATGTATCAAAGACCTGTGTGGCAACATTTCAAAGTCCTGTGTGGCAACATTTCAAAGTCCTGTGTGACAACATTTCAAAATCCTGTGTGGTACATTTCAAAGTCTTGTGTGACAACATTTCAAAATCATGTGTGGTATCATCTCAATTGTCTGTGTGACAATGTATCAAAGTCCTGTGTGGCAACATTTCAAAGTCCTGTGTGGCAACATTTCAAAGTCCTGTGTGACAACATTTCAAAATCCTGTGTAGTATCACTACAATTGTCTGTGTGACAATGCATCAAAGTCCTGTGTGGCAGCATTTCAAAGTCCTGTGTGACAACATTTCAAAATCCTATGTGGTACATTTCAAAGTCCTGTGTGGCAACGTTTCAAAGTCCTGAATGATCATATATCAAAAACATGTAAGTAATAACATATCAGTATTGACGTCATGATGCCGTGAGCTGAGTGATAATAAAACATGTTTTTGAAATAATAGGACTAAGTATAACTACAAACATTCGTATAATCACTGTGTATTGAGAACGTATCTAGATTATATCAAGTAGTTATACTGTATTTCATATAATCACATTTTCAACATTAGAAATTTTAAGTATAACTGAATATGATTGAATTTATGTGATCAAACGGGTTATATCTTTAATGTTCTTGAACTGACCTGAATTTATCTGCATGTAAGCAGAATAATGGCTCCTAAAAGAGGTCGACCTGTTAAGAAATCTACCAAGAACGTTATTAACCCTGAACAGAACCAAGTCCCACCTGTGAATGTTGAATCAAATCCGGATCCACAGATCAATCCAGAAACAAACGTGGTTCCATCTGAAAATTTGGATACAAATACTGTTCCACCTATGAACCCTGAAGTGAACATGATTCCACCTGCGGGTGCAAGTGGATTTGAGCTAAATGAAGCAACGATAGCTTGAATTGTAAATGAGCAACTGGTGGCAGTTATTGCAGGTATGTTGGCTCAATATCAGCAGAACATAGCTTCTAACTCAGGTAGAAGTCATATAGAGCGCAACATTACTGATAGGAACCTAGAAACTCATACTACCACCAGTATGAACATAACAGTTTTAGATCCTCCACCATATGGATGTACATACAACTACTTTGAAACTTATAATCCTCCCGATTTTACTGGCAAGGAAGGAGCTGAGTGGTTGCTAAAAAGGATCAAAGAGATGGAAACAAAACTTCGAATTAGTCAGTGCTTAGAAGAGCATAAAGTAACTTATGCTACTTGTTCTCTTAAAGACTCGGCTTTGACATGGTGGAATACACAAGTAAGATTGTTGGGTACGGCCACTGTTGATGTAATGGGCTGGAAGGAGTTTAAAACCTTGATCATTTCAAAATATTGCTCAGCTACCGAAATCATGAAACTACAAGAATAGTTCTTGAATCTTTCAATGATATGTGTGAAGTGTCAGAAATATACGGAACGGTTTCATGAACTCACATGTCTATTTCTTGACATGTTTCCTACTGAGCTAGTCTTGGTAGAAAAATATATTAAAGGTTTGGTTCCTCAAATTCAAGAAATGGTAGCTACTGCCAAACTCACAACTTTAGAATATACCATGATCATAGCCAATAGGTTTACAGACGAGGCAATAAGAAATGGTATGCTAATAATGGGTGAGGAAAGTTCTAGCAATACCAAAATCAAGGCACCTAATAACACGAGAGGAACAAAAAGGAAGTGGTTCCAGAAGAACAAAACCAAAGCTTTAGCAGAGATTAGCCGGAGTAAGCCAACAACGAAAAACTATGGTGCAGCTAATCCTGAGAGAAAAGCCTGTATTAGAAGGGCGCCTAAATGCAATAAGTGTCCATATCATCACATAGGACAGTGTCCTATTTATATGAACTCTAACAGAGTTGGACACTATGTAAGGTACTGTAACTTTCTTGTTAGTCAACCAAATCAAGCACCACAACAAACCACTCAAACCAGTCGGTCATGCTTCAAGTGTGGAAGTCCTGACCATTTCGTGAGAAAATGTCCCAACAATAACACAAAGGAAGACAACGAAGCTAGAGGAAAAGCCTTTTAGTTAAGAGTAAACAAAACCGGGCAGGATGTGAATATTTCTGGTACGTTTCTTCTTAATATAACAACCTGTATGCCTCAATTCCTTTGAGATTGGAATAGATAAGAACCTTACTTATCTAGAATGAGCATTTTTATTTGCATCACATGTTACGTACCTAGATAAATCAGGTGCTATTGAATTTGCTGATGGCAAGTTAATCAAAACTAACAGTGTTTTTCAACGATGTTCCTTGAATCAGAATGATCATTTTTTTTAATATTAATTTAATTCCTATTGAGCTTGGGAGCTTTGATGTTGTTGTCGGTATGGACTGGCTTTCTAATAACCAAGCAGAAGTTGTATGTCAAAACAAGGTGATCCGTATTCCATTACCGTCAGGTAATACACTGATAGTTCAAAGAGAACGAGCCGGTTGAAAACTTGGTATCATATCTTGTATGCAAACTCAGAAATGTTTACGAAAAGGTTGTCAGGCCTTTCTAGCACATGTAGTTGAGAACTGTTTTACACAAAAATGTATCGAAGATATTCTAGTAGTCAAAGACTTTTCTGAAGTTTTTCCTGAGGATATATCAGGATTACCCCCAGTAAGACAAGTTGAATTTCGAATTGACTTGATTCCAGGTGCATCACCTGTAGCTAAAGCTCTTTATCGTTTAGCACCCACACAGATACAACAGCTTTCAGGTCAACTGCAGGAACTGTTAGACAAGGGTTTTAGTAGACCAAGTTTCTCACCCTGGGGAGCACCAATTCTTTTTGTGAAAAAAGAAGGATGGTTCATTCAGGATGTGTATTGACTACTGGGAGCTCAATAAACTGACAATCAAAAACCGTTATCCATTACCACGTATATATGATTTTTTTTGATCAACTTCAAGGTGATACTTATTTTTCAAAAAACGATTTAAGATCCGGATATCATCAGTTACGAATTCATGATGATGATGTACCTAAAACTGCTTTCAGAACTCGATACGGACATTACGAATTTCTAGTAATGCCATTTGGATTAACAATTGCCGAGCAGTTTTTATGGATCTGATGAATTGAGTATGTGGGCCTTACTTGGATAAGTTTGTGTTTGTGTTTATTGATGACATTATAATTTACTCTCGGAACCAACAGGAACATGCTCAACACTTGAAACTGATTTTAGAACTTTTGGCATGTGAGAAATTATTTGCCAAATTCTCCAAGTGTGGGTTTTGGTTCCGGGAAGTTCAATTTATTGGACACGTAGTGAATCAAAACGGTATTCCAGTGGATCCCAGTAAGATCGAGGCTGTTAAACAATGGGAGACACCACGAACCCCAACTGAAATACGTCAATTTCTAGGACTGGCAGGTTATTATCATCTATTTATTAAGAACTTTTCAAAGATAGCCTTACCACTGACCACATTGACACAGAAAAATCAATCGTTTATATGGGGCTCTCAACAAGAGGAGGCATTCTATCTATTGAAACATAAACTCTGCAACGCACTTATTTTGGCATTACCGGAAGGTGCTGATAATTTCACAGTTTACTGTGATGCTTCTCGTCAAGGCCTTGGGTGTGTTAATGTAGAAGGATAAGGTAATTGCTTACGCTTCTCGACAGCTGAAAGAACATAAGAAGAATTATACCACTCATGATCTAGAACTTGGTGCAGTGGTGTTTGCACTCAAGATTTGGAGACATTATCTGTATGGAACTAAGTGTATTGTATACACTAATCATAAAAGTCTTCAACATATTCTAGATCAGAAATTGCTGAACATGCGACAAAGGCGGTGGGTAGAACTATTAAGCGATTACGACTGTGAAATTCGTTATCATCCAGGTAAAGGGAATGTCGTAGCTGATGCCTTCAGTCACAAGGAACGAGTCAAACCTTTACATATGAAAGCGTTAGGTATGACTATTCAAACTAGTCTAATTCCTCAAATCAAAGAAGCTCAGCAGCAACCTTTACAAGCATTGAACTATTTCGCTGAGGAACTAAGAGGATTAGATAAGCAACTCGAAACCAAGACTGATGGAGTGTTGTATTTCAAAAATCGAATTTGGGTTCCTTTATTCGGTAACTCAAGAACAGTCATCTTGGATGAGGCGCACAAATCCAGGTATTCTATTCATCATGGTGCTGATAAAATGTATAAAGATCTTAAAGATTTTTACTCGTGGCCTGGAATGATGAAACATATAGCAGAATACGTGGGTCGATGCTTAACATGTCTCAAAGTTAAGGCTGAACATCAACAACCTTCTAGGTTATTACAACAACCATAGATTCCCATGTTGAAATGGGATCAGATCTCTATGGATTTCGTCACTAAACTACCCAGAACATCGCGTAATCATGATTCTATATGGGTTATCGTTGATCGACTTACTAAATCTACGCATTTCTTACCCATCCGAGAAGATTATTCTATGGATCGACTCGCTAAGCTCTATGTTAATGAGATTGTATCTGGACATGGAGTACCAATCTCTATCATTTCTGACAGAGATAGTCGATTTATGTCACGATTTTGGCAAATTCTTTAGAATGCTCTAGGCACACAAATCAATATGAGCACAGCTTATCATCCACAAACGGACGGGCAAACCGAACGAACAAATCAAAATCTAAAAGACATGCTCAGGAGCTGTGTAATTGATTTTGGAGGTAGATGGGATATTCATCTTCTACTTTTTGAATTCTCGTATAACAACAGCTACCATACCAGTATTCAATGCGCTCCATTCGAAGCACTTTATGGACGCAAGTGTAGATCACCAATCTGTTGGTCAGAAGTAGGTGAAAATCAAAAAATAGGCCCAGAATTCATTCAAGAAACAACTGATAAGATCGCACTCATTCAAGAACGAATTAAAGATGCTCGTGATCGACGAAAGAGTTATGTTGATAACCGTCGAAGACCTCTAGAATTCCAAATAGGTGACCGAGTAATGTTGAAAGTTTCACCTTGGAAGGGCATATTCAGATTTGGGAAGAGAGGTAAGCTTTCACCAAGATTTGTAGGACCATTCAAAATCCTAGAACGAATTAGATCGGTAACCTACAGACTTAAATTACCTTCTGAACTCAGTAACATTCATGATGTTTTCCATGTATCGAATCTAAAGAAATGCCTAGCCGATGAATCATTGATCGTACCTCTTGAAGAGATCCAAATTAATGAAAAATTTCAGTTTCGTGAAGAACCAGTAGAAGTGATGGATCGAGAGGTTAAAGTATTGAAACGGAGTCGCATACCAATCGTTAAAGTTCGATGGAATTCGCAACGTGGACCTGAGTATACGTGGGAACGTGAAGATCAAATGAAAGCGAAGTACCCACACCTGTTCTCATAAGCGATTGCCATCAGGTAAATCTTCACTAAATTTCGGGACGAAATTTCTATAACAGGAGGAGACTATGACAATTGCAGTTGAGAATTACGTCATCGATAAAGAAAACACATTTGGTCGTGTTTGAAATCCACGTTGATTTAGCAATTGTAATTATTACATGATGATAGTACGCGAGAAATGGTGAACGTAGACGAAAACCGTGCGCGAAACGGAGTTACGGATTGTCCGGAATCGCGAAACGAAGAGAATCCACAAATTTGGGAAAAATGATCCTAGGCGGTACGCCTAGAGTCAGATTTCGGCTCTAGGCGGTATGCGCGGCACCAACAAAAAAATCTGGGATTCTTCCCATCCGCGCGGTACGCCCCAGACCAACTCTCCAGTTAGGGCGGTACGCCTGGCAGGTACGACGGCGACAGATCAGCTTGAAAATCCCGTTTTTGCACGCAAGTTTCACCCATTTCTTCTTCTACTCGTTTTTGCACGATTCCACAAAAACCCATTTTATCATCCAAAACTCCATTTCAAAGGCTTCTAAACATCCGGATCGCAACAAAGAACGTTTCTACAAGTTCTGATCACTGTTCTACGGTTGAAACTTCATCTGACTAGGTAACGGTTCGTTTTAACCTTCTAGTTTGATAATGAGCGATTAAATCTTGTTTCTGAACGTAATGATATAGTTAGGGTTTTTGATTATATCCTAGATGATGGATAGGATTGATTATACATGAATAAGTCGAACTGTTAACGAGTAAATCCTTGTTTTGATCCGTTGTAATGCCCTGTTTGCATGGAATCATAATAATGGTTATAATGGTTTAAACCATTTGATTATGACAATGTAGGAGATTAGTTTGATTAATCTTTGACATGCAAGGTTAAATCCAAGTGTTTGAAACTAATCACAATCATTAACATACTCACCGGAACGATTATTTGATGTTTATGATAACGGTCAGATTAGTATGTTAAACATGGTTATTAAACCTATTATGATTCTACATTGAGATATTTCATGATATTTGGGTAATCAATAACAAGGATTGATCATTTCTAAGCCGTTAATCTGTCTAGGAACTGTTTTAACATTATAGTCAACAACATTAACTATTTGATTAATCCGAGATTGTTCTGATTAATCAAGTGTGTCATCAACCTAGTATTAGGAACCTGAATCAGTATACGTTCCTACATTATCATACATTGTATGATATGACATTAAATAAACCAATTAAATACTTAAAATCAGTTTGATGACCGTTAAGATAATGTCTTTGACATTGGACTTTCAGAAAGATCTAATCAGTAAGTTGGAACATAAATAATTTATTAAACATAAACTAATGCAGAATTTCACTATTATCACCAGTTTGTGAGTGATCTTGCTATCTTGAGACTTCAGGTGAGTTTTGTACAATCACTTTTATCTTTAAAGTTTGATAAACATCGGGATAATTCTGCAAATCTTTTTCTGAACATATGATATGCGTCACTGTTATCTGTGTGATTTCATTTGAATTTTGTGTGATTTCGTGGGATTTTGCCGTTAGTTTCATTATCAAAATATCAAAAGTCCTAATTTCTCGAACTGTATCTGGTGAACCCATGTGGGGGCGAACAGGGATCAATGATAGTACTATCGGCTGACAACCCATTTGCCGGGAGCTTGCAACTCCCCTTGGTGTTAATGTTTGTACATGTTTCCAAAACATCTTCTTAATGTTTGTGATAGACATTAAGATAATGAGGCATCAAGATATTTGCCGACGGGTAGTGTCTTTATCAAATTATCGATTGTCTGAAAGGAACTAGATACAGGTCCCATGGTTATCTGAAATTGTATATTTATTGAACATTTGCCTATCATATCATATTGTTTTAAATTGAACTAACGAACTCACCAGCTTTGTGCTGACGTTTTAAACTTAAAACTTTTGCAGGAAGACAGTGACTACCGGATGAGGATGCACTTCATATATTTGTAACTAAATAAATTAGATTGTGTAATAAGCTTAGCTGTAATGTGGGATGTAATTATGATACCCTTGGTAATGCATTTCTTTCAAAAAACCTTTTCAAACAACAAACCTTTTCAAACAAACCTTTCAACAAACCTATCAAACGAACCTTTCAACAAACGTATCAAAGGTTCGTTTCACCAATTTCATATTTTAAAAAATCAAGTTTATTTTAAATTTCAAACAAACCAACATTTTAGTGTTTCAGAGTTAAAACAAATAATAAACAATTATTGATTTAACATCAGATATAAAAACCAAAATCTTTTTGGATTTTTCAAATATTATATCAAACACACTACAAATGTAATAAACCTAACATGAAATATGAAAATAAACAAAACAAACACATATTTTTGGTGAGAAAGATCCAGACATGAGATCATATTGCATTAAAATCAACAACACAACCTGATTGAATTAATGAATATATTTATTAGCAAATTACTATTCAAAGATGATTGTCAGTATTTAAATACAATTTAAATTTAATTACTTAGTTAAGATATCAAATGAAATCAAAAGCATCAAATATTTTATGTTCCTCATTTACTTGAACACGTCCTCGTTTTGTGAATAATTAAACAAACAATAATGTCCTTGAAACAATTTATTACAATTTTAACTAGTTTGATCATGCAAAACCAAAATAGAATTTCTTTTTGAAAAACAACATGTAAAAAAATTTGAAATTGTTCAAAATCTTGGAATCAAGGTTGATACTTTCGTATGCTCAGATGATCCAGAGAATGAACGAAACAATAATTTAAGATTAAGCTTTTAACATTCAGATTGATATTCTCATATACGCAGAGACTGTCCAAATCTTAATCAAACCAAGAAAACAAATTTGAATTGTTTAAAGTTATAACAATCATGTCGATACGTAAGTATACGCAAAGAATGTTTCAGCTTTAAACTAAAATAAAATAAAAACAAAAATTAGAATTTCTTTTAAAATTGAACACATGATCAAAAACTAGCAATTTAGTAATTTTTGTTCAAGAAAGATATTGTAAGATTAACAACCACTCATTCAGGACAAAGCTAAGCACTGTGTTCTAAGCAACTGTTTCCCACAAAATATAATCATAATTTTGTCAAATGCTTATCTCAACTAAGTTATAAACCTACCAACATATCATACTAAGTAATTGTAAATGCTCTTTATGTTTAAATTCTAGTATGATACAAATGTGCTTCTGATTGCTACAATGTACTATCATCTCTCACTAGGTCGAATCAATTTCTCAAAATTTTAAATTTTTTAATGTTTTTGTGTTTTTGATTTTTCAAATGTTTTTGATTTTTCAAATTTTCTCCCCCTAAAAACTAAAACACAAAACAAATAAAAAATATCTCATGTTAATTCAATAAAATCGATTATGAAGGAAGTTGATTTGAAATAACCTCACACATGACCCGAATGCCATTTAATTTGAGTAGATACTCAAAACGATTTTTATCAAAAGCCTTGGTGATAAGGTCTGCACGTTGCTCATTTGTATGTATCTTCACCACATCAATAAGTTTCTTTTCATAGTAATCGCGTATGAAATGAAACCTAATATCAATGTGTTTAGAACGCGAATGATACACTGGATTTTTAGTAATAGCAATGGCAGCCTCATTATCAACAAAAATTGGGGTTTTAAGATAATTCAAACCATAGTCTCTCATTTGTTGTTGTATCCCCAATACTTGTGAACAACAACTGGCAACAGCAACATACTCAGCTTCACAAATTGAAGTAGCCACAGATGTTTGCTTTTTACACTGCCAAGAAACTAATCGTTCCCCCAAAAATTGTGCACCACCAGTTGTGGACTTTGCATCTGTCTTACATCCTCCATAATCGGAGTCACTATAGGCATTGAATGAAAAGATATCATCCTTAGGATGCCACAAACCGGTGTCTGGTTTACCCTTCAGAAAACAAAGTATTCTCTTGACTGCAATCAGATGTGACACCTTAGGTTTAGATTGATATCTTGCACAGATACTTGTAGCAAAAACAATATCTGGTCTTGAGGCAGTCACACACATCAAACTTCCAATAATTCCACAATAAACACAGAAAAAATTTGATATCTGACGTAGCACTCATCTCAAATTTATCAATCATCACCTTTTTGAAATACAAACACATTTGTTCATCGGTAGATCCAAAAACGATATCATCCACATAGATCTGAACAAGAAGAATGTCCTTGCCCTTTTCCCGAAAAAAACAAAGTTTTGTCAATCTGACCCCTATTGAACCCGTGTTCAATAAGGTGAGTCGATAAAGTCTCATACCAGGCACGCGGAGACTGATGAAGACCATACAGTGCTTTGTCCAACAGATAAACCTGATCCCGGTGGATAGGATCCTCAAAACCCGGTGGCTGACAAACATACACTGTTTCCTTCAACAAACCGTATAGAAAAGAAGATTTTACATCCAATTGAAAAACTTTAAACTTCTTATGAGCGGCAAAACAAGAAAAAGTCGAATTGCTTCCAATCGATCCACAGGTGCGAAAACTTCATCATAATCAATTCCTTCAACTTGTCTAAAACCCTGAACCACTAAACGAGCTTTGTTTCTGACAAGTACTCCTCTGTCATCTCGTTTACATCTCAACACGCATCTAGTACCAATCTTTTTCTCTCCTTTTGGCAAATCGACTAAATGCCAAACTCCCAACTTGCGAAATGCCTTCCTCATGTAGAGTAGTGATATCATCTTCAGAATGATAAGAAATACCTTGTTCTTCATAATTCTGCAAATCATGCAACATTTATAAGGTTATTTCATCATCAGAAACACTTGGAGACATATTAAAAGACTGAAAAAATTTATTGTTATCAAAAAGCCAATCTGGACCCTTTCCGTCTGGTATAGGTGTATGTCGTTGAACATCCACATGATACCATAATTCCACAACACCCGTATGTTTATTAAACACACGTTTATTAGGAAGACTGTAGCCAAGAAAGAAACCATCTTCAACTTTAGAATTGAATTTTGAATCTTTCTTTAGCATGGTACAAGGAGCCCCAAAAGGTTCCAAGTGTTCCAAATTGGGTTTTTGATTCTGAAGCAATTCATAATAAGTTTTATTGTGTCTTTTTACAATTAAGACTCTGTTAAGGGTAAAACAAGCAGTAGCCACAGCTTCACTCCAAAAAGTAATAAGAAGTTTAGAATCAACTAGCATTGTCCTTGCAGACTCAATCAAGGTCCTGTTCTTTCGTTCAGCTACACCATTCATCTGAGGCTCATAAGGTGCACTGAACTGCTGCTAAATTCCTTTGGAATTACAAAATTCCTCCATTTGGTGATTTTTAAACTCAGTCCCATTATCAGATCGTACACGTCTCACCCTCAATTTATATAAAGTCTCCAACCTATTTATAGTATAGATTTATGCTTTAAAAACATAACCCATGAAAATCTTGAAAAATCATCAGTCACAACAAAACAATAATATTCACCACCTATACTTTTCACATTGATTGGTCCAAACAAATCCATGTGAAGAAGTTCAAGTGGGATATCAAATTTCTTTGTTTTGTGAGACTTCCTTTTCTGTTTAACCATTTTACATGACACACACACATCCGGAAGTTTAAAATGTTTAACAGGTACACCCTCAAGTAAATGATTATGCAGAAGATTCATTTTCCGAATTAGAATATGTCCCATTCGCTGGTGCCATGAACATGTATCCTGTTCAGTAGCTTTGGACACCAGACATGTTTCCACTTTATTTACTGTCTCCGCCTTTGCCATGTCAAGCACATAAAGATCCTTGCTCCGATCAGCTGTCATCAATATCCACTCCTCATAAATTTGAAATCCTTGCTTGAGTACATAACACCTATCTTTCTCAAACATCACTTTGTAATCCTTATCACAAATCTGCGAAACACTCAACAAATTGTTAGTTAATTCTTTGCAAAAATTAACATTTAAATGAAATCTTTCCATTTGCCAAACTAACAAACCCTGTAATTTGACCTCCTTTATCTACAGCAAAATTTACATAACTTCCTTTCACCAACTTGAAATCTCTTAACAAGTTCAATTCTCCAGTCATATGGCGGAAACATGCACTATCAACAATCCAACGATTGTTAATATGGCCCATAGATGCAACCTGCACAATAAATTTAAAGAAACATGTCATTATTTAAAAGGGATGACCCCCGCCATTTCGGCGTCAAGTCTCCCGGAATGGACCCCTTCCATTCTTTTGTGATGATCTAATCGAATACCCATCATCACTTGTGTCATCCTCTTTCTTAGAAACTTCATCATCTGATCTATCTTTGAGTTTCCAAAATGATTTAGATTTAAGATGTTGGTTTGAAAATGATTTTGATGACACATTTGCAAATGACTCATCATCAGATGAAGTCACAATTTTCAAAATCCTTTTAACATTTTTTTATTCTTAAAAAATCTTTTCTTTTGGTTGATTTCTTCTATCACCCAAAAACAATCAGGATTGAATTTTCTAAGAACTTTCATCTCATCTTCACTAGGTCTATTTTTCCTAGGACTTCCACCTGAAGAATTCACCCAACATTCCTCATCAGAACTCTTTCTCATTTTGTTATTTGGACAATTAGCAGAAATATGTCTTTTACAACAACAAGTAAAACACTTTCGTGTTTCTCTTGGTGAAAAAGACTTAAAACGGCTACAATCAGTTGAACTGAAATCCACAGCACAATTAGCAACCAAATGACCCATATTACCACATCAGTAACATTTTCTATCTTTAATATGAATTTTTGGTGTGGGTTCATCATAAAAACTTGATGAACTGAAATGTTTTGAAACAACCTTTGAAGATGAGATTTTGTTTCTCAAACCAGTTGAATTTGTCATTGAATTATTCATTTGTTTTTGAAAATTCTTTGATTTAGCTTTATGACCAACGCCAAAATTGTCAAATAAAAAATCCACCTTCTCAACTTTCTTAGAAATCACATTTTTCTTTTGAAAATTTCCACTAGACTCTCCTTGATGTGTATAAGATGATTTAACATATACAATCGATTTAAGAATAGTGCTTGGTTTGGTTTTAATCACTGGTTTGGAAACTTGAATGGTTTTAAGCACCATCTTCTCAACTTGTTTAATCTCAGATTTTGACTTCTGAGATTCCGAACTCTTTTTCTCAGCTTTTTTTACTTTGTAACCATTTTGTCTCAAAAGATCAGATGAATATTCTGACTCAGTGATATCATCAATGATTGGAGCATCACTGTCAAGTGACACCTTTTCATCAGAAGATGAAACTCCAGCACTTTCAACAACTTGTTCAGACTCATGTTCATTCAAAGAAACTGGATGAACTTCCAAATTTGGATCAATTTGTGGTCTAGGAACATCGCTTGAAGGAGGTGGTACAGTATGAAATCCCAAGCCAGTAGTATCATTCGATGATCTTTGCATAGCAGCAAAATAATTGATAACATACTGAGAATTCTGATAATTCTCTAGCTTGCTTTTATTCATTTCTGCTTCTGCTCTGGCTGCCGACAGTTCAACTTTCAACTTTTGTACTGACTCGAGATGCACAAAATCTGCATGATTGTTTTGCAAAACTTTAATTTTTAATTCTTCATTTTCTTTTTCCCATATCAATGATCTTTTTATCAAAAGTTTTCTCTCTTGAAACCAAATTTTTGTTAGCTTCAGTGCACTCGATCAGTTCAGCAGTCAATTGAGCGTTCATTTCTTTCAACTTCTCAATGACCTCTAAAAGATCATTATTTACCTCTTCAGACTTTTCTTTGCCCTTGCTTGTTTCTTCATCCATAGAAGCCATAAACGCACCCATTATCATATTGTTTTCCCCGGTCATATCCTTCGTCTGCTTGACTAACTAAAGCTTTTGTTGATTCTTCAGGCTTCTCCTTTTTCTTTTGATAAGCTTCTTTTGGCTTGAAAAGATTCAAATTTCCTTGCTTCTTTGGATTTTTACATTCTCTAGCAAAATGACCCAACTCACAACAATTTTAACATTGTGTGGCCTTTTGATTGAATCCAAACTTTGTGTTCCTATAAAAAGTAAACTTCTTTCCTGTTTTCTTCTCATATCTGTTAATTCTTCTTATTGCACTAGCCAAAGCCCATTGTGTATCAATCAATTCCATCTCATCATCATCTATCTGCTCATAACCATCAAAAGTAAGATTGGAATTTCCTATCCTTCCTGCTATCTGTTCATCATAGGCACTAACAACACATAACAATATTGACATATGATATCTAACAGCCTCCACAGTTACTTTTCCCAAATTAGTTGAATTCAATTGAATTGGAGTTCTTGACGAATCAGACTTTTTCTCATTCACGGAATAAGATGAACTTGAGCTAGTAGATGCAGATGATACAGAAGTACTATTAGTAGTACTTGAAACAAAAGCTGTTTGAATTTTTGCTGAAGAAACAGGAGGTGTAACCACGGATGCACCATAAAGTGAAGGATCCTGTGTTACATTAACTCTTCTTGCTTTTCTTTTGTCTTTCATTTCCAGTTCTTCTAACTTTTGAATAAACTTAACCAGTGTCATTCGAGGAAGATTTTCTCTAAAAATCAACACCAACGAATTCCATATATCTGGCAACGCATCTGCAAAACAGTCTATTTTCTCTTCTTCGGAATACTCAATTCCACACTTACGAACTTCAGTCAACAAATGTCTATATCTTGTTATCAAAGCTTAAAGACTCTCATTTCCAATATAATTCAAATTCTCAAACTCTTTTCGTAAATCAGTGGCTTTCATTTTCTTGAGTTTGGTGTTTCCCTTAATTCTTGCCTTTAAAGCATTCCATAAACCATATGATGTTTTATGTTCATCACATTGATGAAGAATTTGACTAGGAATAGCTTGACTCAACATCCAATATGCTTTCTTTTCAGAATCATATTTCTTTCTTTGTTCAACATCCAGTCTATCAAGAGTTTGATCCAGATCTGTTCCAACCACCTTTGGCCGTTCATATGGTGATAAGATTCTTTCACAAAGATTTGTATCAGTACCATTGAGATCGGTCTCAAACCGATCTTTCCAATTTTCATAATCAGTCAAATCAAGTAATTTTGGTACTTTATTTGTGCTCCCCGACTCAGTTTCACTAATCAAAATACTTTGTATCTTAGAATTTTGATTAGCAACAACAGCAAACATATCCGACATTATTCCAACTTTTATATCAGCAAACCTCTTCTAGAATTATAAGTTCACGAACCTAAGTGTCAGACGAACCTTATCCAAACCTTGATCTCACGAACCTTATCCAACGAAGCTGTAACAAACCTTGATCAACGAACCTCTTCAACCGACCTCTGGCGAACGAACCTTAATCAACAAATCAGCACCGAACCTTAACCAACGAACCTCATCAAAAGACAAACCTTTGTCAAACATATGAAACGAACCTCTCCAAAATTTTACTAGACGAACCTCAACGAAAATCTTCTTCAACAGCGAACCTCTTCTTCAAACTGCAGCTGAGATACTTCTAGGTTTGGCTCACGAACCTATCAGCTAAACTTGAAAATTTTGGAGGGAAAACCTTCAAAATTTTGAGGAAAAACCTTCAAAATCCACTAATTTCAGCCAAGAATTTCCTGATTTCGATCAACCAAATAGCAGTAAATGATGATGATAATGTCAGCAAACAATCAGATATAGAAAATCGAAATTTTAGCCATCTCTTGATCTCTTGATCTTCAAACTGAATGATAATCTTCAACAACTTGTATAGAACTCTTCCAAGGCTCTGATACCACTGTAGATTTACTGTAGATTTCTCTGGATTGATCTATGGAATTCTATTAACAATTCAATCTATGTGGAATCTAGATTAAATCTATATGAATCAAAGATACACAATCATTAAGATAAACATCATGTTCATTGATCAACAAGATCTTATTACAATGAAATAAGAACACACAGTTCTTTACAATCACACTAACTTCACACAGGTTTAGTCTCTCTCTATTCAGTCACACACTCAAAAATACAGACAAACCTGCAATATATACACAACACAGACGAACCTAGCCGAACCAACAGGTTCGCCAGATGAACCTTTAGGTTCGCTGGACGAACCTTTAGATAACAACACATTAGGTTCGCCGAACCTTTACAACCTTTGCCTAGGTTCGTGGGCCAGATGAACCTAGCAAAAACCTAACTTAAATTACATAATTTTGAAAGCAATCTATTACAAAATGACCTAACAGAGTCTTCTAGTGACTCTTTTTCAGTAGTGCACGGTTTTCAACATAGCAAGATGTATTGACAGCTTCTTCCCAGAAGAAGATTGGTATCTTTGACTCAGACAGCATGGTCCGTGCAGCCTCGATAAACGTTTTGTTCCCTCTCTCAGCTACTATTTTCTGCTGAGGTGTACGAGCTTCATTGTTTTGTCAAACAATCCCTTTCTTATCGCAAAAATCAATAACAGTTTAATTGCTAAACTCTATGCCATTGTAAGTTATGATCACCTTAACCTTCAAGTTCTTCTGATTATCTATCAAGGTGTTGAACTTCTTTAGGATCTCTACGGTCCCATCCTTCTTGGCAAGAAAGAAAACTCAAGTGAATCTGAAATAATCATCTGTAATCACAAGACAATATGAATTCTTCCAGATGCTCATAACGTTGACTGGTCCAAATAGATCCATGTGAATAAGTTGCATAATTGATGATATTGAATTAAACAGTTTCGGTTTGTTGGGTATCTTGTGTTGCTTCCCCCTGGCACATGCGATGCACTTCCCAATTGAGGAGAAGTCCTTTGAAGGGAGACCAATGACGTGATCTCCCTTTGCCAATCTATTGAGATTCTTTAGGTTGACGTGATCCAATATGTGATGCCATAATAGAGAATAAGTCTCGGATGCCATGGAGACAAACAGGTGCTCTTAGTAAAGGAATATAAATTCATGTTGATGATGTAGTAATTGTTGATCCACAGAGTCCTCATCAAAATCCACTTTTCAGGAATGACGAAACCTGGCTTCAAGATCAAACACTTCTTGTTAGTGAAGTGAGTTGAGAAGCTTTTGTCACAAATCTGGGAGACACTCAACAAGCTGTGATTGAGTTCCTCCACATAAAAACATCCTCAAAACTCAACGTGCCAATTGCAACAGTTCCCTTCATGCTGATCTTCCCACCTTTGTCTCCAGCAAAAGAGACATAACCTCCATTAAACGGTATGACCTCGTGTAACTGAGAGAAATCCCAGTCATGTGCCGAGAGCAACCACTATCAACATACCATACGTTTTTCAGCTTGTTTGGTCGTCCCTACACAAGAAACACATGTTTAATGAGAAACATGTACCCAAATCTTTACAGATTTAGGCACTATAGGCAATTTGGTGCTTTTTTCCCTTTGTCCTTAAGCCTGGCTACATTGGTTGGCTTGTTCACTTTGATCTGCTTGTTCACACTGCCAGGGTCATTGGGTTTTACTGGTGGTTTTCCTTGTTGTTTACCCTTCCATTGATTTTTAATTTCAGATTAAAAAACCTTTGCTTTCTTTTGTTTTTGAAAACCATATTGATTAGGTTTAGACCCTTTTCTGCTTCTAGCAGTGTGATGATTTCGATGCCTTTTCTGAGGTTTCACCATAGTCTTGGAGGATTGATCAGTCCTCATAGGTTTACTGACTGGCTTGGCCTTAGGTGTGACCTTATGATTCTTTCCACAGAAGAACTCAGTGGGTCTGTGTAGACAATATATGTCTATGCGGCCTGGTCTCCCACATTCATAACATACCTTTTGGTAAAATTCTTGTGGGTCAAATGACTTTACATCAGCCTTTCAAAAAAAATCGCTTCACATCACAATCACTTTGACCAATAGATGAACTTGTGTAGACTTGTTCCAATGACCCAGTTGGAACCTAAGGTTCACAGTTAGGATTTAACTTTGAACCTGTATCTTGTGTGATTGTGGAATGAGCCTCGGTTACCTTTTCTGTTAAAGGAGAAGAATTTGATTCTAAGAGACATTTGTTTTTAAGATCATCACCAGTTCTAACAAAACTAGTCTTAAAATTCTTAATCATTTCATTCAGCTTAATTTTAATTGTTTCAAACTTTCCAACAAAATCAATTTTTGAAAAAGAAAAATGTGATTTGCTAGATGGGACTGGACAATATGTGCTCCTCCCAGCACTTCTTTCTTCTTCCTCCTTACTTTGCCCTGAAACACTTAGATCTTCTTCACAAACCTCTGAATCATCAGAATGATTTAAATCAGACAAAATAGAATCTGCTGTTAGTGAAACTGCTTTGTTAGAACCAGTTGTGAACTCAAACCTTCGCTCTGACTTTAAAAGCAGATCATCAATATATTTGTTGATCTTGGGCATGATGGAATAATAGTGGTTGAAAGGAAGTTTCATCTCACTATACCAAAGCCCCGTTGGCTCCCATCCCCTGACCTCAAAATCGACCAACTTAGCCACCACGTTACTCCAGTAGTCATATTTATCAACTCTAATTTTTGTTTTTGACAACTCGGTTTTAACTTGATCTAACTTTGAGGTAATATCTGCTATCCGACTCTTGGCGTCCGATAGTTAAACTCCTTTTCACTCAAAAGTTTTTTTAGGCTTTTAAATGTCACGCCCTTCAGCATAAAGTTTCCTTTTGAAAATTTCTTCATTTTTAAGAAATTCAAAGTTAAAATATTTTAGTTTGGTGACTTCCTTTATCAAAGCCTCATTATGAGATCGATATTTAAAAACTTTTTTAATGCAAGTAGTAGAGCAAAGATTTTCATTTACCTCATTTCACTTTTCATCCACCTCAGCCGTGAATGCATGGCTCAACGTCATCTCCAACTCCTGTACTTGATCATTCTAGTCATAAGCATCTGATTAGTGAGTTACTAAAGCCTTAGATGTTCCAAATTCAGAATTATCATCTGCTTTCTTCTCAGCCTCCTTTGCATTCTTCGGCTGCTTGCACTCCCGAGCAAAGTGACCCGGTTGGTCATAATTGTAGCACCTAGGCTTTGACTTATCAAATCCGAGCTTCTTTCCCGGATTGTTTCCAAAACTATTTTTCCCGTATTTCTTCTCAGCCTTCTTTCCTGACCTTTTTAATGCAATATCCATTTCCTCTACATCAGCAGGATTAATTTGCTCCAGATTATCCGGTGTCAGATTGGCCGGTGCCCACTCACCTGCAATGAAAGCGTTGTAACTGTTCATGAACCCTTTGAATAGTAGCAGGTTTTCTTCACTCTATGGACTGATTTTTGGCACTGACTGAAGTTTCCCTGAGGAGAGAAATGCGGTCTCATACGGAACTAATTGTGATCCTGAATCTTGGTGACTGATTGAGGAGAGAAGTGCTGAATTCTCTGATGTTGGAAAATAAGGACTGATGAGCAAAACCACTGAATAAAACCACAGATTGACCAACCGTGGATACCTTCTTCTTGCCATTGTATCTCAACAACGGATTGCAATAGCGAATCCCAAAACAACGGATCCAATAACCACTGATCTAGCAAACCGCGGATTATGTAGCTGATGACAACCACGGAACAAGACCAAGAAAACAACGAAATAAATAAACCGCGGAGTGGATTCCGCAGTTTAACAACTGAAGACACAACAACTGATCACGACCATGGATAACCAATGAAGACTTAGGTTTCCGTCGTTGTTAACTTTTGCATTCAGTTGTTGTACAATTTTGTTTTGTTTCAGTGTCTGTACTTTGTTAGTTGCTTGTCTTATTCTTCTTCGTCTTGTAACATTGAATGTTGGGTATTTAAACCCCAACATTCCCTGAAATACTTGAATTACATTTCCCAAAAATTCCATGCACTACTATTCGGTTTTCTCCTCTTCTAGAAAAACTAAACAACCGAAAATAACTAAGTGTTAAGCTTTAGAGGGAGCAAATACCAAGGCTCTGACCAAGAGTCTAAAGTCCTTGTCCCTGGTTAAATAGCTCCTATGATGGTCAACAACCGGTATCAGATCCTTGTTCTTTAGTCTTGGTTTAACCATCAAGTCTAAAACTCAAAGCCCTCACTGATATCTGGTTGTTTAGTTTTTCTCTCAGAAAAGTGGGTTTGCTTTCTACTTCATTTTCTTTCAAGTTCTGCAAGTGCTTGGATTTGAACTAAACTTTTTTCAAAAACCATTCAAACAAACTACCTTGAGAATTCATCTTTCATTGATTTGCTCATATCGTTTGTAACCTAACGACTAGAAATATTCACTTTAGACCCCCACAACACCGGCTATGCTACTAAGCCACCAATACTGGTAAGGCACCAGTATAACATATGGCAGAGAAGGATGTTGCATTTTCTATTCAACAATCACACTGAATGTTGGAAGTCTGTGATGCTCGAACCACACAAACCTATGGTCTTAGACATAGAGACTGGAGAGTCTATCCGTATGGACCTTAGAACTATAGAGAAGAAGACTTCCAAAAACTGGAGCTTCATTCTAAGGCACAAGCTCAATTAGCTATGGCTCTCCCAAATGAAATTTATTTTGAACTTCTTGTTAGTGCATATTGTAATAGGTTGCTTTTAAGTCTATTTTGGTTAAGTTTAGAAAGGTTTGTTATAGGTTCATGCTAGGTTCGTCTAGCCCATGAACCTATGCATGTGTGTTAGTTCAAACGAACCTATGGTATGTGTATTGTAAAGGTTCGTCCAACGAACCTATTGATTCGTATGGAGAACCTATAGGTTCGTGTAGGTTCGTTTGGTGTTTGTATATATTTGCAGGTTTGCTGATTTTGTAGTTAGTCTTAACAGAACATGTAATTCTCAGATTAGTGTGTGTGTGACAGAACTGTGTGTTCTATGCTGTGTACAACTTGTAATTGATTTCATTATCAATGAGAAGGATATTTACAAGAATGATTGTGTTGTGTTTTATTCATATAGTTGTTATCTAGATTCTGCATATATAAAACTGTTAATAGAATTCAAGTTACGAATCCGGAGCTTCCAACAGCTGTATCAGAGCTTTTGGAG
>SZYD01001477.1:0-29212 GCA_009363875.1 Mikania micrantha
TAAGTAATATTGGCAATACTACACATTTAGCAGGTTATTTCACTGATCGATACAACTACTGCATACACTGGTTTATAATTGTCACCTGGTTAGGAACTACAGCGCAGCGCATCTTACGTTTTGTTCCCTCCTCCAGCCCACAGCTGGTCACTGGTTAGGTTGCCTGCGCAGTACGTCTTACGTTTAACCTTCCAGCCCACCTGTACCAGCCACGTACGGGAATTTCACCCATTTGCGGATACGATTTGCAAATCATACGTATACTAATAGCTTAAATGCTGGTCACGTAGTATCCCTTTTGCGTCAAAGTTTAAACATACAATGCTAAAAATGAATTTATATTTAAAAAGAAGTTAAATTTATTCACCTGAATTTTTGGTTGGCTGAGTGACAGATTATAACTTCTCGTGATTATTTTGGCAGCATTTCTGCTTAATCTATCCTTATCACTAGTTTGCAAGGATAATTCCTGACACGTTTATTTTCTGTTCCTAATATAGATCATAGATTCAACATGGTATTTGTACACATAGGGTCGGATCTTAACCCTAACCCTATACAAAATCTTAAATTTATAAGTTAATATAAAAGTTTGAAACACATACCTGAACGTACGTAAATTCTTAAACATGAGAAACTTAGAAGAATTTGTGTCAAAAGTTTCTGTTTTGTTTTCCATTAAATCAAATAAACTTACATATATTTGCATTGTCGGTTTAATTACTCTATTGTTGTCAAATTATTATTATTATGAGAATGACTCATCTTTTTGATTTATACGTGGACCTTATTTATTTTATTCATTCAAACAAATATCAGTTTGTTCTTCCTTGCACACGTGCACACTTATTAACCTCATTATTATTATTATTTATTATTATTATTATTATTATTATTATTATTATTATTATTTTATTATTATTATTATTATTATTTTATTATTATTATTATTATTTTCATTTTGTTGAAAACACTATACATATATAATAATATATTATAAATATATTATTATAATTAATTAAGCTCAACTTTTGTTTTACTCTTATAACTTTTAAATATATAATGTTTTATAAAAATCTAAAGATACTGTTAGGATCAGCTCATTTTTCTCTACATTTTGACCTAAATATCGTCAAAAACGGACAATGTTTAATTATAATATATTTTATTAATTTTAGGCGGTCTCATATAATAGTAACCGATCGTTTAAACAACGATTATTTCTAATAATTGTTTCATCTTAACTATTCGTTTAAACGAACGTAAAAAATCTTGAACGTTTATTTTTATACTCGCGAATAATCATATTTATTAAATAAATTATTTTATATTATTAGACAAGACTTTACATTTTAATTGATCGTTTTTATTTATTATTATTTTTTTATATTTTTTAACTAATAATATTTTAATTATAAACGATATTTTATTTATATTCATAAAACGGGATGTTACATCCTCCCCACCTTTGTTTTAATCTCGTCCTCGAGATTATTGAAATAAGTGTGCATATTTCCTTTTCATTTCAGACTCCAGTTCCCATGTATATTCAGGACCATGTCTGAAGTTCCACTTAACTTTAACTAACACTAACTTCTTACGCTTAAGTCTCTTTTCTCGACGGTCTTCGATTTGAAGTGGTTGTTCTATAAATTTTAATTTTCCATTCACTTCAACATCTTGAAGTGGCAATAATAATGATTCATCAGCCAAACATTTTCGGAGATTAGAGATGTGAAACACATTGTGTACTCCGGCCATTTCTTTCGGTAGTTCTAGCTGATAAGCCACCGGTCCGATTCGTTTAAGAATTTTAAAAGTTCCGACATAACGTGGACTTAACTTTCCCTTTTTACCGAATCGTACTACTCCTTTCCATGTTGAAACTTTGAGTAGCACTTTATCATCAATATTGAATTATAATGGCTTTCTTCTTCGATCTGCATAACTCTTTTGTTGATCTCTAGCCGCTTTCAATCTTTCTCTAATTTGAAAGACTTTGTCAGTTGTTTCATGTACTATTTCTGGACCAGACAACTGATTTTCACCAATTTCAGACCAACAAACTGGTGTTTGACATTTTCTATCGTAGAGAGCTTCAAACGGTGCAGTTTGAATACTTAAGTGATAACTATTATTGTAGGAGAATTCTATTAAAGGTAAGTGGTCATCCCAGCTTCCTCCAAAGTCTATCACATAAGCTCGAAGCATGTCTTCCAATGTTTGGATTGTTCTTTCGCTCTGCCCATCAGTTTGTGGATGATAAGCAGTGCTGAAATTTAAACGTGTTCCGAGAGCTTTTTGAAAACTTTTCCAGAATCGAGATGTAAAACGGCTATCTCTATCTGACATAATGGATAATGGCACACCGTGTAATGATACAATCTCATTTACGTACAATTGTGCTAGCCTATCCATTGAGTAAGTTTCTTTAATTGCTAGGAAATGAGCAGACTTAGTCAGTCTATCAACGATAACCCAAATCGTATCATTCCCTTGACTGGTTCTGGGAAGTTTAGTTATAAAATCCATGGTTATCATTTCCCATTTCCAGAGAGGCAGTTCCAGTTGTTGCAACATACCAGAAGGTTTCTGGTGCTCAGCTTTAACTTGTGAACAAGTTAAACATCTTGCAACATATGCGGCAATATCTTTCTTCATGCCAATCCACCAATAGTTCTCTTTTAGATTCTTGTACAAGTTATCGCTTCCTGGGTGCATCATATATTTTGATTTATGCGCTTCTTCCAATACTCTTTCTCTTAAGCCGGAAGTAACTGGCACCCAGATTCTCGTGTTCATTCGAAGAATTTCATCATCTCCTTTGACCAATTGTTTAGTCATGCCCTTCATTCCTTCTTTTTCCTTGTTTTCATCTTCTTGGGCTTGTTTTTGTGCTTCTTTAATTTGATTAAACAAATCGACTTGAAGTTCTAGTTGTAAAGCATGTACTCTTCTTGGTTTCTCTATCTCCTTTCGACTTAAGGCATCTGCAACCACATTTGCCTTTCCTTCATGATATATAATTTCATAGTCATAGTCATTAAACGTTTCCATCCATCTTCGTTGTCGCATATTTAGTTCCTTCTGACCAAAGATGTATTTTAAACTCTTATGGTCCGTGGAAACTGTGAAATGAACTCCGTACAGATAATGTCTCCATAACTTTAATGCAAAGATTATGGCGCCTAACTCCAAATCATGAGTCACATAATTCTTTTCATGAGCCTTCAATTGGCGTGATGCATACGCAATAACTTTGTTTCGTTGCATCAATACGCATCCTAATCCTGTATGAGAAGCGTCACAATAAACAACAAAGTATTCAACACCTTCAGGTAATGCTAGGATTGCAGCGTGAGTTAACTTATCTTTAAGAATTTGGAAGGCCTCAATTTGCTTTGGACCCCATTCAAATTTTACAAATTTTCGAGTCAATGAGGTGAGAAGAACGGCTATTCGGGAGAAATTCTGAATAAAGCGACGATAATAACCCGCCAAGCGTAAGAAACTACGCACCTCTGTTGGTGACTTGGGTTTCTCCCATTTGGTAATAGCCTCTATCTTAGATGGATCCACTTGAATACCTTTAGCATTAATAACATGCCCTAGAAATTGTACTTAAGAGAGCCAGAACTCACATTTAGAGAATTTAGCATACAATTTCTCACGTCGTAGTAGTTCAGTAAGGATTCTAAGATGTTTAGCATGATCCTCAGGAGTTTTTGAATAAATAAGAATATCATCAATGAACACGATGATGAATTTATCCAGATAAGGTTTGCATATCCGGTTCATCATGTCCATAAAGGCAGCTGGAGCATTAGTAAGTCCAAATGGCATAACAGTGAACTCATAATGCCCATACCTTGTACGGAAAGCAGTTTTAGGAATATCTTCTTCTTGGACTTTCAGTTGATGATATCCTGATCGAAGATCAATTTTAGAAAAATGACAAGCTCCTTGAAGTTGATCCAATAAATCGTCAATTTGTGGAAGTGGATACTTGTTCTTAATTGTCACCTTATTTAGCTCCCTATAATCAATGCACATCCGCATCGACCCATCTTTCTTCTTGACGAATAAGATTGGAGCTCCCCAAGGTGATGAGCTAGGTCGGATAAAATCTTTTTCTAACAGCTCGTCTAATTGTTTCTTGAGCTCTTTCATCTCCGTCGGTGCCAACCTATATGGAGATTTAGCAATTGGAGCATTACCTGGTACCAGATTGATATTGAATTCTACTTCACGTTCTAGTGGTAAACCAGGCAATTCATCTGGAAACACATCAGGAAAATCAGCTACAACAGGTACGTCTTTCAGTTTCTTCTTTTCTTGATCTTCAGTTGTGACTGAGACTAGGTAAGCTAAACAACCTTTGTGTAGATACTTAGTAGCTTTGATCATAGAAATGATTCCAACATTATTCGTTGGCTTATCACCCTTGATAATCAATTTTCCTCCCGTTGGAACACGAACTTCAATGGATTTGGTGTCGCATAAGATACAAGCTTGGTTTGTAGCTAACCAATCCATTCCAATTACCACATCAAAACCGGCCAACTTTATTGGTAAGAATTTTACAGGTATGTTTTGCTTAAAGAGTGTGATCTTACCATTTACTAATGCTTCATTTATTCTGACTAGATCACCATTAGCGGTTTCTACCAGATAAGGGTTATCTAGTTTCACTAGTGGTTCATTTAGAAGCTTACAAAATTCATAATCACTAAAGCTTTGGTTTGCTCCTGAATCAAACAAAACCTTAGCATAAACATTATTGACAAGAAACGTACCGGTAATGACATCCGGCATGTCCGCAGCTTCTTTTGCATTAAGAACAAAAGCTCTAGTTGTCTTCTTTGCATTTGGTTCTACTTTTGCTCCTAAACTACTAGCCCCACTAACTCCACTTGCCTTGATCAACTTAGGACATTCGGTTTGATAGTGTCCCTGTTCATTGCAGTTGAAACACGTCACCACTTTCTTTCTTCGGCATTCATCCACTGTATGACCTGTCAATTTGCAATGACTGCAAAATTTTGGTCCAAGACATTTTTCCCAAATGATTTTTCCCACACATTTTGCATCGTGGGATTACACTGCTACCTCCTTCTTTCTTTTCAAATTTTCCCCAGGTTTCTTTGAAATTTGATTAACCTTTTGCATCATTTCTTGACTTTTCTTTTCTTCTTGGGTTCTCACCATCCCATCAGTAAGCAATCCTGCAAGCTCAACGGCTGAATCAATGGTCTGAGGCATCGCCGCCTTGACCATATCTCGAATTTCACTAACCAGTCCCCAGATATAGCGACTGATCAGGTTTGATTCTGGTGTCACAAGGTGTGGCATCAATCGAGCATACTCAAAGTACTTGGAAGTGTACTCATGATGCCCAACACCGACCATGCGGTGAGTCAGGAATTTTCGCTCGATTTGTTCCTTCTCATTCATTGGGCAAAACTTTCGAGTTACGAGATTCCGAAAACTTTCCCAAGTCATAGCATACGCCTTGGTTCTGCCTTTGGTTTGAATAATGGAGTTCCACCACTCTAATGCTCCATCTTTAAAAGAATTTGAAGCATATAGAACCATATCTTCTTCAGCACATTTGCTGATTGCAAGCACCGTTTCGATCTTTTCGAGCCATCTTAACGCTACCACAGCTCCTTCTGTTCCTGTGAACTCAGGAGGTTTACAAGATTGGAATGCTTTGTATGAACATCCTTCAGTTCTAAATCGTTTTGCACTAGAAGCATCGGTATTCTCATTGTTCGAACCAGACACCTCTTTTGCTTTTGTCACAGTATTCTCTGGATTTGAATTTTCATTATTTTTCATAGCCGCAATAATCGTAGGTATTGCGTCCTTAATTTCCTTTGCTATTATTTCCTTAAGTTCAGCCTTTTGAATCACTGGTTCATTAGCATCCGTGTGCGTTCTCTTTTGCCCACGAGTGTTTGTAGATGGTCCGCCAGAATTATGGTTTCGAGACATTGTCTACAAAATATAACATTTGACAAGGTCTTAAAAATAATTCATCGTAATTTAGCTTATAAGCTATCATTAGAATTCATCATGTGTTTTTTTTTTCAATCATTGTTAGTATTTCAGGTATACTATTTTACCTATTCCTTTGATAGACATTTATCTCAATTCGATTAAAGCTTAGATAATATCATTAGTACCTATTTTGCTAAAACCAGGAGCTCTGATACGAACCTGTCACACCCCGGGCTCTCGGCGGCCCGGGCGCTGCGACCTGTATTGGTTTCATGGATAATACCGTCTCGATCAGAGTTTATTATTTATTTTACACAGAAGCGTTGTTTCATGAAATTCAAAATTTTACGCAGTGGAAATCATTATTTTTACACTTTTCATAATATTGTAAACAATTCATATGCATAGATATGAAAACCGCATTTCATGATTAATAAATAACTTTTCAGGATTTAATATAAAACTTTTCGTATTTATTTCATAATAAAACCGGATTTACGTAAACATATATTTACACATCGTTTCAAGATTTTCCGGTTTATTCAGACTTGGAGATATAACTCCAATAGCTACACGGTTTCGCCGCAAGATTTTATTTAAGGCGTCATAGGCCTTAAACCTCAAAGATGTAACATCCCGTTTTATGAATATAAATAAAATATCGTTTATAATTAAAATATTATTAGTTAAAAATATAAAAAAATGATAATAAATAAAAATGATAATTTAAAACGTAAGGTCTCGTCTAATAATATAAAATAATTTATTTAATAAATATGATTATTCGCGGGTATAAAAATAAACGTTCAAGATTTTTTTATGTTCGTTTAAACGAATAGTTAAGATGAAACAATTATTAGAAATAATCGTTGTTTAAACGATCAGTTACTATTATAAGAGACAGCCTAAAATTAATAAAATATATTATAATTAAACATTGTCCGTTTTTGACGAAACTTAGATCAAAACGTAGAGAAAAATGAGCTGATCCTAACAGTATCTTTAAATTTTTATAAAACATTATATTTTAAAAGTTATAAGAGTAAAACAAAAGTTGAGCTTAATTAATTATAATAATATAATAATAATTATAATTATATATGTATATGTATTAGTTGCTTCAATGAAATGAAAATAATAATAATAATAATAATAATAATAATAATAATAATAATAATAATAATAATAATAATAATAATAATAATAATAATAATAATAATAATAATAATAATAATAATAATAATGAGGTTAATAAGTGTGCACGTGTGCAAGGAAGAACAAACTGATATTTGTTTCAATGAAGAAAATAAATAAGGTCCACGTATAAATCACAAAGATGAGTCATTCTCATAATAATAATAATTTGACAACAATAGAGCAATTAAACCGACAGTGCAAAATATATGTAAGTTTATTTGATTTAATGGAAAACAAAACAGAAACTTGTGACACAAATTCTTCTAAGTTTCACATGTTTAAGAATTTACGTACGTTCAGGTATGTGTTTCAAACTTTTAGATTAACTTATAAATTTAAGATTTTGTATAGGGTTAGGGTTAAGATCCGACCCTATGTGTACAAATACCACGTTGAATCTATGATCTATATTAAGATCCGACCCTATGTGTACAAACACTCCATATTTAGTTGTTAGTGGGATTTAAGAAAAAAAATCATTTTCATTAGAACCCTAATTCATGTTTTTTTTGACCAATCCACAAAGTATAACCAATGATCAACTCCATTTACTATGTCTCACTTGTGTTCAACCCCTCATGTTTACATTCTAGTTTCATTTAGGAGATTTTTAGTGATTAACCCTAATAGTTTTCCCTTCCATGCATGCACCCACGTAGTCCCCATGCATACCATGCAGACATACGCATTCAATCCTCATGCATTCTAAGATGGGCCGACAGAACGGATCTATTGGGCCGAAGTAGTCTTGACCGGATGTGTATGGGCCGTATGAGACCTTGGCCGAAGCATGGCAACCGAGTGAGGCTTGGCCGCATGGAGTCTTGGCCGATCGAATAGGACATGGCCGAAGCATTGAGCCGATCGAATGGAGTCTTAGCCGAGTGAACTTGGTCCGATTGAGGAGTGGCCGAATGATCTTAGGTTAGGCTGAATGAGGATGGGGCAATTGTCCTTGGACCGAACAAAGGGAAGCCGAGAGAATGAGTGCATGCCATTCGGTCGGCTCTAGAGATGGCCATTCGGCCCATCTGCATTTGGACATTTGGCCGCTCAAGTTTCGACTGGGGCAGCTCCCATTTCGAACCCAGATGATAACCCAAAGTGTATAATGTGTTCCTATCTCATCCTATGTGTTGTGGGTGTTGTTTCCCTAAAGTTTTGAGGCTTAGAATCGGCTAAGAAGATGAGGCGACCAAGTGGGTTGAAAACACTAAAAACCGTGACAAAGAACTCATTTTTACCTCAAATCAAACGGTTCAAAGCTCAGAACTTCTGTATTTCTATGATCTACGTGATGTGGTGGTCGTTTAGGCACCAAAAACGCTTGATTTGGTTGAGAAATGGAGGAGATATAGTAAGGGTTTCTAGAGAGAGAAAGTTAGAGAGAGAGAGAGAGTGACGATTTGGGGAAAAATTAGCTGGTTGGTAGTGGTTATTATGGCATTAAATGCCATAATAAATGGCTTTAGTTTACCCGGTTATGTTCGGGGCCGTTCGGTTTCGATCGGTTTCGCGTAAAACGTCGGTTTTTCCTTCGTTTTCGTAACGAACGTCCCGAATTTAAAACAAGGATTTATAAATTTATTTTAGGTGGTAATTCCTAGTAAATTAACTTAATATCTTTCATTTATTTTAAATTTCAGAAATTATTTAATTTACTGTTTAAATCGAATCGTGTAGTCGTCGCGCATATTCGTTCTAATCGTCACCCGTACGAATACGACGATAACTATACCTTTCAATATGGTTTTCTAATTATTGGACATCGTTCAGAATGTAAAACTTTCATATATATTCGTACAGATCGTCACCTATACGAATATTCCGTCCATTTAGCATTCTCGTAACGACATCAGTTGTTGTTTTGTTCTATCCTCACATATGTTTATACGTATTAGAATCCTAACAAGCATTCATGTGTTAGTTCAGTGTTGTTTGATATGTTTTAGACTGTTAAACCGTGAGTACGAATCAGATTACTAAAACAGTTGCATAATAGTTTTGTGTCAAGCATTACACGATAATAGCATACAAATAATACGCATAGTTTATGTCTTAGTTACTGTGCAAGTTACTGTTCCGGTTATGTTTCCGGCACTGGTGTTACAATGATCGATATTAATGCTCCATCAATATTGATTGTACCGATGGGCCATCCTTGGAGCCGGTGTAACTTGCCGTCGATAATACTAGTCTTGATGCCCACATAATCCGCCTAAGTCTAATGAGATTAATACTAGGATGAATCCAAAGAGTTTGGGACCATAGAGCTTCAATTTAAACATTTCTAAGGGCATTTTATGTCGACTCCCAGATCATGTCGATAATAGAAGTATCGATGGGCTGCCACGTGAGTACAAAGTGGGATGTCGATACTATTAGTATCGACATTCCTTTTAAACACCTTAAATCCTTCAAAACTGTTCACTTCCCTTTTATTTAAGATATTCTAAGCTAGTTAAACTTGAGGTGATTAGGTTAAACACATCAAGCACAAAGATGCACTTGAAGGGTTTCAAGGGAACCTGGCAAGGACTTTTGAAATACTAGGTGCTCAAGACTTATGGACCTTGGATAATCAAGTTGTTAACTTGTTTATGACTTGATTACAGAAGGTATGACACAACCATAAAGGTCAATGAATTGAAACTAAGCCAAATTCAAAGGTGGGGGAAACTATTGGGAATAGAATGCATGCATGGTTTGCTTGCATTTCCACTCAAATGGCACCACCTTTGTAGATAGATTAGTGTAAAAGCCTTAATACCTAAACATGTTTTGAAAACCTAGTCACTCCTAGCTTTAGCATGGCCTAAGGGATTAGATACGACACTAAACATGCTAGAATAGATGGTAATATCTACAAGACTAAGACAAATCGCATAGATGATAAAAATACTACTAAACACAACATAGAACCCATACAATGACAGCCAATGCTCACCATATTGAACTCAAATCAAATAAAATACTAGTTCAATTGAATCAAATCACACCCAACAAGAGTGTTCACTAACTCAGGTGAGTTCATAGCCCCTCTTTTTTTATTTGAAACTCTTTGGGGTGATACATGTGACTCATGTAGATTAGAAGAATCGAACACGAAATTCTACGATTCAATCATAAACGTGCGGAATCCGTTTATAACTAGATTTGAATCAACAATGACAATGTAATAGATCACAAATCTGAATTCTTCATTGATATCCAAGTGTTTACAAACAATAAACGTGAAAATACAACACTTGAATGATCAAAAGAAACAAAGATGAAGAGAGTCTTGATCTTGAGCTTGAGAGAGAATTTGACTTTTTGTGCATGAATTGTGAGCTCTCTCTTTTTTTCAAGTCCACCACCTTTCCTCTATATATATGTTTCAAAAGGTTTGCCAAAAGGTTTGCCTCCCAAACCTATAGGTTCTCCTCCCAAACCTATAGGTTCGCCTCCCAAACCTATAGGTTCTCCTCCCAAACCTATAGGTTCGCCTCCCGAACCTATAAAACATGTAAGCATCGAACCTCTCACGAACCTCCATAGCCGAACCTATGAACCATTAGGTTCGCCAGACAAGGTTCGCCAGACAAGGTTCGCCAGCCGAACCAATTGGTTCGTTAGACAAACCTATACAACAACATAAACATAGGTTCGTCGAACCTTAACCAAACCTTAGCCGAACCTTTTGTCTTTTGATCTTCTAATCAAATACAACAAACTACAATTTCATATACAATAAGCTAGGTTCACATTAAATGAAGCTTTCACACAGAAAGTGCACTAACATACTCCCCCTTGAACCTTGCTGTTGTATATGCTAAAACTTTATGTGCATCGGGAAACATATATGCATCAACATACTCCCCTACAACCTGGCTATCAACATACTTCCCTTCAGTTGTAGCTGTTATATTTTCACACAGAAAATACATCAGTCACTTTGTTTCTACTTCACCGTCTCAATCTTAATCTCATTCTCTCTCTCTTTCTCTCTCCATCTTATATCTTTCTTTTTCAAGATTCACCTGCTGAGGACTGCAGTGACATCATCAACACACAGATCTTCATCACCCTTATCACCTGCATCAGTTGATACATAATCAAAAATAAATGTTTTAGCTTCACATGTGATCATACTAGATGCCTCATCACAATTCCAATTTCTCTTTGTCACTTATTAACAGTAAATCAATTATAGTACTTACAAAGAATTAGTAAGTCACATCGGATAGTCTAAAAGAAAATAGAAGAAAATTTTTATGAATTTTTTCAATGATTTGAATAAACTCCCCCTAAAGCTATGAATTGCAAAATTGTATATCCTAGAATCCTACAAACTTTGTATTCTAACTAAAAAATAAATATGTTTTTGATGAGAAAGATCCAAACATGAGATCATATTGTAATCAAACTCAGCATTACTTATTGATTGTTAATGAGATTTATTTAATCGATGCACAAGCCTAGGATGATTGCCAGTATATGGGTCCACTTTAAATCTTACTACTTGTTGTGAATTTGGATTAATGAAAACCAATCACAAGACTTTGTGTTACCCACTCACTTGAACACATCCCCGCTTTGTGAAACATCAACCAACAGCGATGCCATTGAAAATTATAAGTTCAAATTCTTGCTTAGTTTGATCATGCAAAAATAAAGCAGAATATCTTTTGTGAAATAACAAAGTGTAAAATAATACAAAATGTTCAAAATCCGGTAACAAGATTGATACTTCCGTATGCGCAGATGAAACCAAGAGATTGAACCAAAAAATAATTTAAGTTTAAAACCTAGCAATCAGATTGATACTTCTGTATACACATAGAATGCCCAAGTTTTAAACAAACCAAGAAAATAAAAGCAGAATGTCCAAAACATAACAATCAGGTCGATACATAAGTATACGCAGAAAATGTCCATGTTTTGAACGAAAATAAAAGAAAAAATGAACTCAGAATTTCTTTTGAAAAAGAAACACATGATCAAACCAATATATGTACCAATACAATTAGCAATCACTGATGGAAAATGACCACGCACTCAGGACAAAGATCTAACACTGTGTTCTAAGTAATGTGTCCCGCAAAGAATGATTATGGCATTAGTCTACAGAAATCACAACTAAGTGAAAGACCTACCAACATATCATACTTAATGCATTGTGATCGCTTTGTATTTGATCTTGTATGATACAAGTAAGCTTCAGAATGTTACAATGTACAATCATATCTCAAAAGTCGGATCAATTTCTCAATTTTCTAATTTTATATTGTTTTTGATTTTTTTAAATTTTCTCCCCCTAAAATACTAAAAAATGAAAATCTTTTTGATTTTTTAGAATTTTATCAGTATACAGAAAAATCAAAATTCCCGGAAAATTAACAACCGATATGATTTACCATCTTTGTAAAACATTATGATCAATGTGACTTGAAAATATCAAGAAAATATGTCAATGTAATTCCAAACCTGTCTAGTTCTCCAGAATAATATGACAGTTAAAGAATTAGAACGATTTTACCAAACATACGCCAGGAAGTTTCACTATCAATGAGCTCTCCTCCAATTGATAGGTCCTCTTGAAATCCTCCTGCACACACTCACAAACCATTAGATATCTTTAGTCACCCAAGCCTTCGAGGTCTTGAGTTTTCCATGAAAATCCATATACCGAAATTTAATCCATTTTCCAGTTGAAACTAATGAAGTTTCCTTTGAAATTTTGTTTGTTTTTGGTATCCACAACTGTTCCTGTTCAAGTGCATTCTTAAGATAATACTTATCTTGAATCACCACATTGTTGTTAAACACCAAATTAGTCATTAAAGGTTTTAAAAGTTTCAACTTTTCTTTATCCAAGGCTTTCACAAGTTCTTCCTTGTTTTGATTTGGCATTTTATGTCTTTTAGGAATGAACTTTGAAACCTGTGTGACACAAGACTTGGCATTACTAACTTGTCCTTGTAACTCACACAGATAAGGACAAATAGCAACGATATGCCCTCTTGTTCCACACTCAAAACATATTCTCCTCTCCACAAACTTAGGAGAATAGTTTTGCACAAACCTATGGTTTTGGTGATTTGTCACTGGTGAACCATAAACCAATCTTTGAGTACTTGTTGAACCCATATGAGTCAAATGTGACTTCTTACCACTTGACGTGGGAGACTCAAAGTTCAACTTTTCACATCTTGTGGGACTGAGTGAAATCTTGTCTTTGTTCCAAGACTTTGAAGTATCACATTTTGATTCCACTTTGTTTGATGCACATGATGATTTCACAACCCATTTTGATTGAATTTGACGTTTAGGTTTGTAACTTGAAAAACCATTTTGTTTTGAAAAATTCATATTTTCTTTCTTTGAAAACTTTTTAATTTCAACCAATGGGGTTTTGAAAGAAACTTTCTTTTTGGATGATGATGCAGAGTTTGAAACACATGATTTTACATCATCAAAGATATTATTGTGAGAATCATCATAATCCTTATGTACATCCATCAACCCACATCTGTACAATGTCTCCTCATCATATTTCTCAAAAGTACAATCTTCAATGATCGGAGGAATGTTGTTATCAGCACAAATTGGAGACTTTCCCTTAAGATTTAAACATTTAGAGCATGAGAGTTTAGAAAACGTACCTGAACTTACCTCTTTATCTGAAATGGTATGATAATGATCTTCACTAATGATACTAGTTGTTTCAGAAAAAACATCAGAGGCATCCTCATAAACACTCTCATCCTCTGTTGACACCACTTCAACACTTGAAGTTTCATCCTTTGACTTCAACACGTCATCTTCAGACTTTTTCATCTCACTTGTGATATCAGAATCATCAAGAATGTGTGTATCTTCAGTTACATTACATCTCTCATCTACAACTTCAATCACCTGTTTACTATCTTCATCCATTTCAGGTTCATTTGTTTTATCAGATTCTGACATTGAAGACTCAACACTCATACTTTCATTTAACATATTTCTTTGTTCATCAATCCACGAGAAATCAACAATTTTCACAATCCATTTTCCATTTCGCTTTATCTCCAATTCCATTTTATCAACCACATCTTTGAAGTTTCTTAATGTGACATGATGAATAACTTCTGTTTCCTTCATTCTTTCAACAAAATCACTCCATCGATAAGGTAAGAATTGCGTAAACTTCTCAACTATTTGCCCATCAGTGATATCAAACTGAAAATATTTCAATTCTTGCATAAGTGGTAAAAGACGATCATAAGCATCCTTGATCTTCTTTGCAACATGACTATTATATGCAAATTCTAACAAACTCCACTTTGCACATGAATGTGGCATTTGTTCAAAATCAGTCTTTTTAATATCTTCAGAAATGATCACTGAAAACAATTCACACAATTCTCTTTCTTGATTAAATTCAGACATTTGATCTTCATTCAGTTTCAAACATGGTTTCTTGTATTGTTGGTACAATAACTTCTGATAATTATCATCCGCTTTGGTAATAAACGTTTCGAATGTGGATCTCCAGTTCGGATAATTTTCCAAATTGTCCAACACAAGTCCATTGTTAGCCAACCATTCCACGTTCCAGTTCTTGTATGTCATATTTAACTTTTATGTTCAGAACGTCAAAGTTTAACCTCTCAAAACAAAACAGCTAAAACCTCGTCTTAACTTCTGAATCAGGTCTTGAAACCTATCCCAAATGATCCGGAAGGCCCAAATTAGGTAAACAAGGTTTACTTGAACTTTTAATAATGTGTCTTTTTGGCTCAAATGAAGCTTTTTAACCTTTAAAAATAGGCCACGAACCCTTTTCACGAACCTTATCAGTCTTGGAAGCTCACGAACCCTTTATAATGTATAAGGATCAAAATCTCGCGAACCCCAACCAAAATCTCGTGAATCTAGGTCAATTTCTTGCAATTTCTCGTGAAATAGTCAATTTCTCGCGAACCTGGACGTTCTGACGAACCTATGAATGAATCTGGACACTCCCACGAACCTTTGGATGAATCTGGACACTCCCACGAACCTTATGTACGAATCTGGACGTTTCACGAACCTTATGGACGAATCTGGACGTTTCACGAACCTTGGATGAATCTGGACAGGTTCTGCTATCAGATTCGTCAAAGGTACGTCTGACGAACCTGGACGTTTCACGAACCTTGGATGAACCTGGACAGGTTCGGCTATCAGATTCGTCAAAGGTTTGTCAAGGTTCGTCTGATCGAACGAACAGATCTGATCTTCACAAAAATGGCTCTAGAATCTTCATTTTTTGGAGTTAGAAGGCCTATGAGTAGTCAAAATTTTCGTTTTTTCGAGGCGCATCTTTCTATCGGATCAAAACTTGCAAAAACTTGATAATTTTTCGCAGATCTGACTTTTTGTTGACAAAAACGTGAAGAACTTCAAGAACACCTCCAAGATGATGAATTTTCTGATCAAATTACTTGAGATTGATGTCCAAATAGTCGTAGAATCGAGCCTAACTCTCTGATACCACTGTAGGTTTGAAGAATCGATCACGAAATTCTACGATTCGATCATAAACGTGCGGAATCCGTTCAAGATTAGATTTGGATCAACAATAACATTTGTAATACATCATGAATCTGAATTTATCATTAATATCCAAGTGTTTACAACAATCAAACGTGAAATACAACACTTGAATGTAAGAAAGAAGCTAAGATGAAGAGAATTTGATGAATTCTTGATCTTGATTCTTGAGAGAGAATGTCTTGACTTTGTGTGCATGAATTGTGAGCTCTCTCTTCTTTTTCAAGTCCACCACCTTTCCTCTATATATATGTTTCAAAAGGTTTGCCAAAAGGTTTGCCTCCCAAACCTATAGGTTCTCCTCCCAAACCTATAGGTTCGCCTCCCGAACCTATAAAACATGTAAGCATCGAACCTCTCACGAACCTCCATAGCCGAACCTATGAACCATTAGGTTCGCCAGACAAGGTTCGCCAGACAAGGTTCGCCAGCCGAACCAATTGGTTCGTTAGACAAACCTATACAACAACATAAACATAGGTTCGTCGAACCTTAACCAAACCTTAGCCGAACCTTTTGTCTTTTGATCTTCTAATCAAATACAACAAACTACAATTTCATATACAATAAGCTAGGTTCACATTAAATGAAGCTTTCACACAGAAAGTGCACTAACAACTCACGGCTTTCAAAGGGTAAATCATTAAACAATTTTCATCAAACTACATTTCAAATAATTATATAAAACATAAATTTTTTCAATGATTCGAGTGGTGATTCTTTGAAACAATTGCAACATGGTAATGGGATTTGACATTATCAACAAGATACTTTAGTACAACTTGATTTTCATAATTATAACATAAACCATAACATGGTAATCAATATTGTAATCGAACTTGTTCACATCTTGTATACATCATTTAATCATGTCGTTAGTGTTGGGTGATCATGTTGGACCTTAGGAACGCTATGGTTCTGGGCTAATCGCTCGACAGGCCCTTGAATAGTACCGAATCCTATTCGGGGGTTTTCCAATCGAAACCAATGCACCAAGTGATCAATCGAAGGTCTAGAATTAACGTTTTGTGTAGAAACGATCGACCACGGGCTGAAACTCGAAGTTGGAGGCAGAGGGGATGTAACATCAGTGCCGAAAATGTAACCGGAACAGTGATCTACACAGTAACATGCATAGTAAATCAGGTACAACTTTCAGTTGTTATTCATATATCATTATCATTTCATGTCTATCATAGAACAATTTCAATTTCATTGCTAAAACGTAACTCAGAACTATGGTTCAATAGTTAGATATTTATCTGACAAAACATAACCATCATGTGATTGTTAGTTAGGATTCTATTATGTATAAACGTATGTGAGGATTTATATAACAAAACAACAACGGATGTCGTTACATGAATACTAAATGGATGGATTATTCGTATAGGTGACGATCTGTACGAATATATTTGAAAGTTTAATGTTCTGAATGATGTCCAATAATTAGAAAACCATATTGGAAAGTGTAGTTATCGTCATATTCGTACGGGTGACGATTCGAACGAATACGCGCAACGACTATACGATTCGATCTAAACTGTAAAGTTAATATTTTCAGAAAAAAAAATCAACGGAAGATGTTTAGTTAATTTACTAGGAATTACCACCTAAATTAAATTTATAAACCTTACTTTTAAAACCATGATGTTTCGTACGAAAATGAAACGGAACCGACGTTCCTACGCGGAACCGAGCGAAACCGAACGACACCGAACACACGGGTAAGTTGAAAGCCTTTAATGAGGTATTTATGACCTCATTTTCTTTCCACTTACCATCCACCAACACTCAAAATTGTTCCTCTCTCTATACTTTCTCTCTCTAAAAGCCACAACTCTAACTTCTTCATTTCTCAACCAAATCGAGCCATCTTAGTGTCAAAACGACCACTACAACTTGTAGATCACGAAAGTACAACCAATCTGAACTTTGAACTAGTCGATTTTAGGTAAAAATGAGATCTATAGCTCGATTTTTAGGGTGTTCATGCTCCACTTGTTCAAACCACTTGAAATCGGTTAAGCCACTCAAAAACCTTAGGGAAACTACACTAAATCACCTTAGGATGTGTTAGGAACATGCTAGAAAGCAAGGTCTGGTGTTTAGCTCGAAAAATGGGGTTTCCACCATGCTGCCATTCGAGCCACCGAATGGGACAATACAGCTCACCGAATGAGCACTCTTCATTCGTTTCGGCCGACTGGCCAAGGCCGCAGGAGCCCAGAGCCGCAGAGTAATGCCGACTAGGTCCTCTCACATGAGCCACACTCGGTCTAACCTTCTATTCTGTCCAAACCCTCATTCACATGGGTATCTCATTCGCGTGGGTTATCTCATTCGGCCAAGACCTTCTCTCGCATGAACCCTATTCAGCCAAGTAACTTTCGATCGGCCAACCTTCTTATTCGGATGGGCTAACCCTCCCCGCCATGGGTTCCCTTCGCATGCATCTTATTCGGACAAAGCCTTTCATGTGAACCTCACCATTCAGCCAAGCCCAACCTTCTATGTACATGCTATCATTATGCGGCCGGTTCTCATACCTAGAGGTTGAACGAAAGAGATGCTTGGGATGAACCTATATGGGCTTGGTTATGCATGGATTTGGGGTACGTAAAGGCATGCATGGATTAGGCCACATGATTTATGCATGGGGAAAATCCATTAGGGTTTCACTAGAATGTTGAATGGTTTTGTGAATCATCTACATCAAAGTTAATACTAGGGTTTCTAAGTGACAATGATGAGTAAACATGGATTCGCGAATACAAATTTGGGTTAAAACACACGGGCTTCACTTAATGAAATCATGATTAGGGTTTTCGATAACACGAGTTTTCCTAAATCATAATGAAATCTAAACATGAGTTGTGGACATCATTTGAGTCTAACACCTTCGGAAATTCATTAAGGATCAAGAACATGAACTAAGTTTAGGTGTAACCACACAGTTAACACCTAACACTTAGAAAATTTCATACGAACATATAACTACATTAGATTGTTCAATTGAACTATATAGGATGGGTTATACGCATGAACGATCAAAGAACAATGGGAAACGAGAATAAATCAAAAGATTTAGAGTTAATCGAATTGGATTACCTAAGTCTAATCATGTCGAGTTCTTAAAATAATTTATGTTTTATTTAAAAGGAAATGATTTATAAACTTCTTTAAATTAAATTAAATGATTTCTAACGTAAGGATTTAACTTAAAATGAATTATTTAAAATGTTTTAATTAAAAAAATTCGAATGTAAATATGATAAACCTTACATAACTAAGGTTTAATAGTGACTATTCACGGGATAAGGGTTTATAAGTGGGTAATATGTTTAGACTAGTTAGATAGAATCATAGAAACACATAAGTAACATAGGACACAGAGTTGCACACCGAGACCAAAACCCTAGATACGACTATTATAAATACTTATAGTATTTGGATTCTTTTAAAACAACTCAGGTACTGAAGAAACATAGTCTACAGGTAACGAGCACGCATTTTGTTGTGGTTCAATTCTTAGCAACACAAGTGAGTTCATTTCCCCTTTTGTAAACTTTTTTGTTTTCAAACGCAGGGCTGAGAAGCATGCGTAAACCTTTTCTTAAATATGTTTTACATAAATGATTTTATTTGTTGTATGCTTTATGTACTTAAATGTATTCTACACTCCTGTCTAGGTAAATTATATAAAGTTGTACATAATGAATTTATTTAATTACTCTTTATGAGTAAGAAATAAATTCTAAATCAAACAATTATTCTATCGAAGTCTAATTTAAAGAAACTAAATTCAGTGTATGATCAAGAAAACTAAAATCGAAGATCAAATCCAAAGGATCTAACTCAGTGTGTGTTCAGTTAAATTAAGGATCAAATTCAAGAATCTAAACTCAGTGTTGTCGCCATGGAATTCCAAGGATTAGAATCAAGGAAATCATATCCATGTGTGAATTAAAGAACTAATGAAATCATTAACGATCAATTTAAGGTGGATGTCAGTTGTATGCGGATCGAGACCATGTGTTAACACACAAAAAGTCCCGTCATAAATAGTAGACTTTATAGTCACGCTATATGGGCATATATCAAACGATCAAACGAATTCTAATGAACAAAGACGATCACAATCAAAGGATATCCTAAAGTCCCGACATGTACAGTAGACCGGAAGGTCAAGCTGATATGGGCACATCATGAAAGTCTCGACACATACAGGTAGACTCATTTGGGTCATGCCTGATATGGGCCATGTGTGAGACGGTACAACTTGGACACCACCAACAACTAAGTCTAATTGATTGAGTCAAATAAGGCCCAATCATCATGTCTTAGTTGTATTTAAATGATTAATTATTCATTTAGTTAGGCATTTATTATCATGATTCTACAAGTGCTATGGGTGATCATGAATACATGATGAACTCAAGAAATCAATAGTATTTCAATTTGTGGAAATCAAAATCTAATATGACGATAGATGGAATGAAATACTTAATTATCATTAACAACAATATGTTAAGCAGTCCGGTATGTGGTGGGACGGTGGCTGGGCGGGCGGTAAGTTCGACCCTACATTTGCCCTATATATAAGCATACGTGATTGGATAACATAGGTGGTTGTTGATGAGGTTAAGGTTGTCATTTCGGGGGATCAAGGTAAACAGTTTTCAGGGTAATCAAACGTTGTGAGTCAAAGGTATGGGATCAAATGCTTAATTATCACCAGGAACAATATATCATGTAGTTTGGTATGTGGTGGGACCGTGGCTGGGCGGGCGGTAAGTTCGACCCTACATATGCCCTATATATAAGAATACTGAACTGGATGGTATAGGCGGTTAATGGTGAGGTTAAGGTTGTCATTCGAACGGTTTATTCAAGCTCATTTTTAAATAAAACTATATGAACTCACCAACAATGTGTTGACTTGATCTTTTTGCATGACTTCTCAGGTGACGAACAGGTCTAAGCAAGAAGTTATTGCTTTTGGACTAGGATGCCAGATAGAGGACCTAGTATTTTGGACCTGCATGTTTTTGAACATCATTTTACAGATTATTTTGTAAAACTTGTGCAGATACAAGATAGAGGAATTATGATGTTGATAATAGATTTACATTGTTAAATTATGAACAAAACTGATGTAATTTAACTTTGTAATTATATTTTCATTTAACAGTTTCTCATTATATATCATGTGCATTGTAAACAATATGTTCATCACGGTTATCATTCCTGATATCGCGCCCCGGGACCATTCCGCCCGACGGGACACACGATCTGGCCCGCCGGCTCGGGGTGTGACAGGAGGCATTGAAACCTAGGAGGATCTAAATGGCACCTTCATCATTTTGAATCATGAGAGCCTTGTTTGCATTCGAAGAACTTGGTTGAGAAGGTGTTTCAATGGGAACTAAATGTCTCTTAGGATTTGATGAAGATGATCATTGATTTTGGAAACAATTCTTATTTCCCATCTTCTTAGGCTTGTTGCATTTCCTTGCAAAATGTCCTTTATCCCCACACCACGTAACTAAAGACATGTCAAAGCCAAACTTAGAATCGTTGCTGAGATTGATATCTTTCCCTGTTCTTCTAACAAAGTTCTTAGCCCTTCTCATTGCACTTGCCAAGGCCCACATTATATCAATTCTTTCCATATCATCCTGATCAATCTGTGAATAGTCTTCATTTGCTAAGTGAGGATTGCCAATTTGACCTGCAAGCAATCCATTATATGAACTCACAAGAGTTGATAACAGTCCAATGTGTTCCTTGGCTACTTCTTCGTTTTTGACTAAACTTAGGTAGAAACGTAGAGAAAAACGAGTCGGCCCTAGAAGTATTTTTAGAATTTTATAAAACATTATATTTTAAACGATATACGAGAAAAATGAAATATGAGCTAAATTAATTATAATAATAAAATAATATAAATTTTATATTTAAATGTGAATTGATAGAATTAAACAGAAGCTACGTGTAAGAACTTTAGAATTCAAATTTTTATTGTTATGATTCATTTGATTGAACAAAAGCACACATAGAAAGCCTATATGTGCAACTTCCTTCGGCACCACGTCCAAATTCACCTACATATACTCACAATTTCATCACAATTAAGAATCAAACATATATGATATATATATATATATATATACATGTTGATCTACCGACTTTGATCTTGATCGTACAACGGAATCCTATTAACAATCAAATATATGCGGAATCTATATTTGATCTATATGAATCAAAGAAGAACTAGCATTTCAATAATCATCTCCATTTCATTAGTCCATTTGAACTGATTACAATGAAATACAATTTCACACAGAGAAATCTCACATAGAGAGAAACACTCCGAGGTTTTCCAGAAGTTATGAAAAAAATCATAAAAACCTCCAATATATACTAGACTATCAGCCGAACATAGCCGAACCCATAGGTTCAGCCGAACCTTGAGGTTCGCCAGCCGAACCTTGAGGTTCGCCAGCCGAACCTTGAGGTTCGCCAGATGAACCTGTAGAGACAAACCTACTAGGTTCGCCGAACCTGCTAAGGTTTGTGGGCTAGATGAACCTCAGCCAAACCTCACCTAAACTTCTATAATTTACATATTTTGAATTTTTAGTTATACTCATAAATTTAAAAACAATAATAACTTATAGGGTTAGGGTTAAGATCCGACCCTAGGTATATGTTAAAAATTTTAGTTTACTTAAAAATAATAATAATTAATTATATTAAGAAATTCGAAGCATTCACTCAACCAACCAAAAGTTCAGGTGAATACATTTAACTTCTGTTTAAATACACATGATTTTTTTAGCACATTGTGTTTAAACTTTGACGCATAAAGGGATACTACGTGACCAACATTTAGACTATTAGTATATGTATGATTAGCAAATTGTATCCGTTAATGGGTGAAATTCACATACGGGCTGGTACAGGTGGGCTGTAAGGTTAAACGTTAAATATACTTTGCAGGTAACCTAACCAGTGACCAGCTGTGGGCTGGAGGAAAAAAAAACGTAAGACGCGCTGCGATGTATTTCCTAACAAGTGACAGTTATAAACCAATGTATGCAGTAGTTGTATCAATCATTGAAATAACCTGCTAAATGTGTAGTATTGCCAATATTACTTATGGTTAAAGGACCGAACATGCTATGCATACATATCAAGTCTTTTACTTGTATTCACCAACATTTTGTTGACGTTTTATTATCATAAACTTTTCAGGGAATAATGAAATATAAACAAGTAGCAAGATTATATATTCTTGGCCTATGATGCCTTGAATAAGATCATGTGGTGAGACCATGAAGCTATTGGAGCTATGTTTCCAAGTCAAAGCGGATATAATAAAACAAAATGTAATTATGCGTGTGTAAAAATCCGGTTTACTATATATTGAAATGATGATGTTCAAACCAATGTGTATGACGCTTTATGAAATCCTGAAAAGTTATTTTGAAAAGATATTAACAAACGATGAAAATATGATTTTATATACCCATGCATATGAACTATTTATAAATCTTGAAAAGTGCTTCTCACATCCATACATGTGAATTATTTGAAAATTTTGAATTCATGAAATAACGCTTCCGCTTAACACATATGACCGAGACATATCCATGAAACCAATTCAGGTCGCTGCGCCAGGGTCGCCAAGAGCCTGGGGTGTGACAGGTTGGTATCAGAGCTCCTGGTTTTAGCGAAATAGGTATTATTGATAGCATCAAAGCTTTAACCTAATTGAGATAGGTGCCTATCAAAGAAATATGTAGAATAGTATTTTTGAAATACTATGAATGATTCCCTTAACAGGGTTGAAATCATCTGTTCCAAAAGCTATTGCGTATTCCAGTGGAGAACCATCGCGTGTTAGAGATTCATGGAGATCAAGAAAATCGCAGTGTCAAATTAATATCATGCATAAAGGCACGCTAGTGTTTAAGGAAACGATGTGTAGCATTTCTCGCTCACGTGGTGGGGAAAGACAGGAAGATGATCTAGATTCAAGACGTCCCTGTTGTGAAAGACTACGCGGACGTGTTTCCGGATGACTTACCGGAATTGCCACATGAGCGATCGAGGCAGTTTCGAATTGATTTAATTCCGGAGTGCTTCCTGTAGCTAAGTCTCCTTATAGGCTAGCACCACCAGAAATGAAGGAATTCTACACTCAATTACAAGAGCTATTGGACAAAGCGTTCATCCGACCGAGTTTCTCACCATGGGGAGCTCCGGTTTTGTTTGTCAAGCAAAACGATGGATCCTTCAGAATGTGTATTGATTACATGGAGATTAACACGCTCACCATAAAAAATCAGTATCCATTACCGAGGATTGATGATCCGTTCAATAAATTACAAGGAGCTCAATACTTTTCGAAGATAGACCTATGATCAAGTTATCACCAGCTCCGTATTCAGGAGGAAGACATACCCAAAATGGCTTTTTGTACACGATACGGTCACTATGAGTTCATGGTGATGCCGTTCGGATTAGCGAATGTACTGGGGGTATTCATGGATCATATGAACTGGGTGTGTTAGTCGTATCTGGATCAGTTTGTTATTGTCTTTATTGACGATATACTGATTTATTCCAAAAGTGAGAAGGAACATGAACAACATTTTTAGACGATCATGAATAGTTAAAGAATGACCAACTCTATGCCAAATTCTCAAAGTGTGAATTCTGGCTGAGAGAAGTTCATTTCTTGGGTCATGTGATTAACAATGATGGAATCCATGTGGACCTTGCCAAGATAAGATCATTGCTGGGTCTAGTAGGTTATTACAGGAGATTCATTTTAATTTCTCTAAGATAGCTTTTCCATTCACTAAGCTAACCCAGTAAAGCAAGCCATTTGTGTGGACGCAGAAATAGGAAGAGGCGTTCCAAAAATTAAAACAAAGATTGTGCAATGCTCCAATCTTAACACTCCCTGAAGGCGATGATGACTTTGTAGTATATTTTGATGCTTCAAATTAGGTACTCGGTTGTGTTCTAATGCAACGAGACAAAGCCATTGCCTACACGTCACGATAGCTGAAAATACATGAGAAGAATTAGACAACGCATGACTTAGAATTGGGAGCTGTTGTCTTTGCTTTAATGACATGTAGGCATTACCTGTATGGTACGAAATGCACAATCTTCATGGATCACAAGATCTTACAACATATATTTGATTAGAATGAGCTTAACATGAGAATGAGACGTTGGGTTGAGCTCCTGAACGATTACGATTGTGTGATCAAATACCATCTGGGAAAAGCTAATTTTGTTGCTGATGCTTTGAGCCGGAAGGAAAGAGTCAAACCCTTGCACGTTAGAGCAATGGGAATGATAGTGCAAACAAGTCTACGAGATCAAATTATGGGCAACCACAACAACAGGCCGTGGAGAGAAACAACCTAGAGGAATGAGCTACTGTGTAGCAGAGAAACACTTTGTGATTAAAAAAGATGGAGTTATCTATTACCATGATCGTGTATGGATCCTGGAGGTAGATGAACTCAGATTACTTATTCTTGATGAGGCACACAAGACACGTTATTCTGTTCATCTTGGTGCTCATAAAATGTACCAAGATCTAGGACATTTTACTGGTGGCCAGGTATGAAAAAGGATGTGTCTGCTTATGTTGGTAAGTGCCTAACATGCGCCAAAGTCAAATCTAAACACTAGAAACTGTCAGGTTTGCTGGAACAACTGGAGATACCACAATGGAAGTGGGAACAAGTAGCTACGAATTTTATTACCAAGCTACCACGCACTTCCAGCGGAGATGATTCCATATGGGTCATCATTGATTGGTTGACCATGTCCGCTCACTTTTTGCCAATGCGGGAGAACTACAAGATGGAGAAACTAGCGAGAATTTATATCAATGAAATAGTAGTGCGTCATGGCATTCCAATATCAATTATTTCAGACCAGGACAGTTGATTTGCATCGAGATTTTGGCAATCATTGCAACAATCCTTAAGGACGAGCGTGAATTTAAGCACCGCTTATCTTCCACAAACAAATGGTCAAAGCGAGCAAACCATTCAGACACTAGAGGATATGTTGAGAAGATGTGTCCTTGAGTTAGGTGGAAGTTGGGACACACACCTGCCACTCATTGAGTTCTCCTACAACAACATTTACCATAGTTGTATCGGATGTGCGCCGTTCGAAGCACTGTATGGTAGGAAATGTCGGTCGCCAATTTTTTGGACCGATGTGGGAGATAAAACAATCACTAAGCAAGAACTTATTCAGGAAAGTACTGATAAGATAGCCCAAATACAACAAAAACTACAACATGCACGTAGTCGCTAGAAGAGTTATGCAGACAAACGGCGAAAGCCTTTCGAATTACAAGTGGGTGACCGAGTCATTTTGAAAGTGTCCCCATGGAAAGGCGTGGTTCATTTTGGGGCTAAAGGCAAACTAGCACCAAGGTATGTCGGGACGTTCGAGATAATGCCACGAATTGGTCCGGTGGCATATAGCCCAAACTACCTAATGAACTCAGCGGGGTGCATGATGTGTTTCATATATCAAACCTCAAGAAATGTGTCACTGATGTACCATTAGTCATACCACTCAAGGAAATACAAGTTGATGAACAATTACTTTTCATTGAAGAACTTGTAGAGATTATGGATGGTGAAGTTAAGAAACTGAAACTAAGTCGTATCCCTATCATGAAGGTTCGTTGGAACTCCAATCGCGATCCAGAGTTTACCTGGAAGTGTGAGGATCACATGAAGTACAAGTATCCCCAGCTGTTTACTGAAGAAGTAGTACCCGACGACGATGCTTAAATTTTGGGACGAAATTTCATTAACAAGGGGAGACTGTGACAATTAGTACCTGACCGTCTGGCAACCATACAATATGTGTACTTTCATTACTGTATGTGAGTGATTACTATGTGAATAACATTTATGTGATAACAAATTATGTGAAAACTTATAACAGTTGTATGTATTTTAATGAGAATTGGAATATTAATATACAACATTTCATGTCAAATAACAACTATTCAAGGGAAATAACAATAACAGTTTGGTTGTGATCTGATTCCCACAAATAGCAGGAATCAGATAGCCAAAAATTCAATGGGAAATCAATGTGAAAACAATGAAAACAAATGTTAAAAATAGTTAAGTTTAGTTGTTTCCATCTCTTAGAATGCCAAGTCCAAAACAACAATTCAATATCGTTTTCGAATATTAAACTGACAGTGTTTTTTGTGTGTGTGATGATTCGCAAAAACATATTTTTGGGTTTAACGTTTTTGAATGTTATAAGAAAAGTGAAAAACAAATAATAAAGTAGAGCCATCGTCGTGTTTGTTCGGGTGACGATTCGAACGAATACGCGTGAAGGTGATACGATATGACAAAACTGATTAAATAAACGATTTCAAAACATTAAAACAAGAAAAAGAATTACAAAATATTTATTAGGAATTACCACTTTAAAAGAATTAAAAAGATTTAAAAGAAACCATTTAATTTAAAATTACGTATATTACGTTACGTTTCGTAAACGCTACGTAAATGTGAAACGCACAAACCACATGTACCAGAAATGAAACTGGGTATAAAAACCCTCAAACACATTAATTTGCCTCATTTATTTCTCATCTACTCACCTCCACTGTCACACACCCCCCAATTCCTATATGCAGTGTCAGTTCGCTGGGTGTGACGTGGCCAGGGATCAAAGCTCTCAGTCATATATAACGACTCTATATGAGTTGTACATACATACAAATTGTAAGTAAATTCAAATTTCATTAATAAAGCAGCGGAAAATAAATTGTTTCAGACACTACATTGTTTAAGACACATCAAAATAATCATCAGCCTAGAATGGGAGTCTAAATGCATGTAAGACCCTCTTGTTAGACTCCAAGTGCATCCTAGCATCGTGAAGTTCAGTTACCCGAGAATACATGCGAAAACGTGTCAACGTAAACTTGGTGAGTTCACAGGTTTAAATAGTTAAAAGTAGTAAACAGATATATACTGGGTATGTTAAGTTGTGGATATACGATTGTGACATCCAGTACCTGATCGTCCTGCAAGTCCGTACGGTATCTGTACTTTCACTATTTACTGTGTATAAATACAATGTGTAAACAGTACGCATGATAACAAGCAACAGTTGTACGTATTTAAGTGAAAACTTTAATACTGTAAGTACAACAACTCACGATAAACAATAGTTGTTTGTATTTAGGTGAAAACCTAAGTACAGTTAATACAACGAATCAAGAGAAACAACATTGTACAAACAAATGACGAGAACATATCAGTTGCGATCTGATATCCATAAATGACAGGAATCAGGTGGTCGACAACTCAGTATGAAAACAATGTAAAAACAGGAAGTTTAGTTGAGTCCGCCAGTGAGGAAACACAATTCAAAACATAAGGGCAATGTCGTTTCAGAATAACGAACTGACAGGGTGTTTACGTGGGTTACGATTCACACAAACATATCTGTGAGTTATAGTTTTGAAATGATGACTGAAAAGTTGAAAACAAAAGCCAGAAAGCAAAACCATCGTCGTGTTCGTTCGGGTGACGATTCGAACGTATACGCGCGAAGGTGACGCGATCTGACGAAACGAAATCGATAAACGATTCGAACGATAACAAAATAAGGAAAATAAATGTAAAACACTTATTAGAAATCACAACCTTTAAAACCTAAAAATAAAACCTTTTTTATTTTAAAACGAAATATACGTGCGTAACGTGCCGGGAACGCAACGAAAACGAGAACCGAGCAATAAAAACGAACCCGAACACCCTCGGGGTATAAATACCCTAAATGAGGGCAACTACCTCATTTATTTCTTCTTCCTTCTCCGTCTACATTAAAAACCGGTTCTCTCTCTCTCTAGAATTTTGAATCTTCAAACCACTATATCTCACTCGATTCTTGATGAAATCTTGTGTTCTTGGTGCCAAATTGAAGCTACAATCATCCTCTATCTGAAAGTACAACCGATCTAGAGCAAAACCCACCTGAAAACAAGGTAATAGAGCTTGAACATCTCGGAAATTAGGGTTTTTTAAACCATTAGTCGAACCACTCCATGAAACCGGTTTTTAACCCACCCAAACCCTTAGAAAACAATCCTGAATCAGTTTATAATAGGGTGGGGACTTGGAGAACACATTTCACCAGCCTCTAAGTCGAGGGGGGAGGACAACAGTGGTTTTGTCGAATTAGCCGAATGAAGGAGTGCAGATGGCCAAAGGAAAACAACCAAAGGGACTGGGCCGAATGGCTTCTCTCGGCCGAAGGAGCTTGGAGGCGATAGAATGGTTTGTAGTCGAATGGGACCCCCATTCGCATGATCATTCATTTCGCCAATACTGACATTCGCTTGATTCACCCTATT
>SZYD01001478.1:0-60240 GCA_009363875.1 Mikania micrantha
GTTCTTCGTTTATAATCAATCCTAGCCATCATCTAGGCAATAATCAACAACCCTAACTATATCATACGTTCAAAAAACAAGATCTAATCAATCATTATCAGCTAGAAGGTTAAAATGAACCATACTGATTGACAGATTTCTGAGCGGTTAAAACAACAATCAGGGCTTGCAGAAACGTTCCCTAGCGCGATCGGGATGTTTAGAAACTCTTAAAACTGAGATTTGCTGCTATTTTTAATGTTCTTGTTCGTCTGGAAGTGAAGAATGGTCGAAAATATTGAAGATTGATGTTTTCCCATGTAATCTGATCGTTTAAACAAGTTTTGCCGACTTACTGACACCAGGCGTACCGCCCAGCCCAGAGCTTTACCTGGGGCGTACCGTGCGGAAGGGGGAAACTACAAGATTTTTTTTTTCGCGCTCCAGGCGCACCGCCTAGGTCCAACTCCTCACGCTAGGCGTACCGCCTAGCCTTGTCTTTCTCAAATTTTTGGATTTTTTCTTCGTTTCGCGATTTCGGACAATCCGTAACTCAGTTTCAAGCACGGTTTTCACCTACGTTCATCATTTCTCGCATACTATCAACCTGTAATAATTACAATCATCAAATCAACGTGGATTTCTAGAACGACCACATGTGCTCATGTCATCGATGACGTTATTTTCAACTGCAATTGTCACAATCTCCTCATGTTTAGAGAAATTTCGTCCTGAAATTTAGTGAAGACTTACTTGATGACAATCGTTTATGGAATAGATGTGGATATTTTTTTCATTTGATCTTCTCGTTCCCATGTGTACTACCAGGTCCACGTTTTGAGTTACATCGCACTCCTAACGATTGGTATGCGACTACGTTTCAATACTTTCACTTCTCGGTCTTCACTTTCTATTTGGTTCTTCACTGAACTGAAGTTTTTCATCAATTGAATTTCTTCAAGAGGTACGATCAATGATTCATCAGCTAGACACTTCTTAGATTTGATACATGAAAAGACATCATGTATATTACTGAGTTCAGAAAGGTAATTCAAGTCTGTAGGCTACTGACAATTCGTTCAAAAATTTGAATGGTCCTATGAATCTTAGTGAAAGCTTACCTCTCTTCCCAAATCTGAAAATGCCCTTCCAAGGTGAAACTTTCAACATTACTCGATCACCTATTTGGAATTCTAAAGGTCTACGACGATTATCATCATAACTCTTTTGACGATCGCGAGCAGCTTTAATTCGTTCTTGAATAAGAGCGATCTTATCAGTTGTTCTTGAATGAATTTTGGGCCTATGATTTGACTTTCACCTACTTCTGAGCAACAGATCGATGATCTACACTTACGTCTATAAGAGTGCTCGAATGGAGCGCCATTGAATACTGATATGGTAGCTGTTATTGTATGAGAATTCAACAAGTGGAAGATGAATATCCCAGCTACCTCCAAAATCATTCAAACAGCTTCTGAGCATGTCTTCAAGAGTCTGATTCGTTCGTTCAGTCTGCCCGTCCGTTTGTGGATGATAGGCTGTGCTCATATTGATTTGTGTGCCCAATGCATTCTTAAGAGTTTGCCAAATCGTGACATAAATTGACTATCTCAGTCAGAAATGATAGAGATTGTGGTACTCCAGTGTCGAGATACAATCTCATTAACATAGAGTTTTAGCAAGTCGATCAAATATAACCCATATAGAGTCGTGATACGTGATGTTTTGGGTAGTTCAGTATATAAAATCCATAGAGATCTGATCCCATTTCCATATGGGAATCTCAGGTTGTTGCAATAACCCAGAAGGTCGTTGATGTTCAGCTTAACTTTGAGATATGTTAAACGTCGATCCACGTATTTAGCTATGTGTTTCTTCATTCTAGGCCACCAATAAAAGTCTTTAAGATCTTATACATTTTATCACCACCTGGATGAATAGAATACCTGGATTGGTGCGCCTCATCTAAGATAATTGTTCTAGAGTTACCGAATAAAGGAACCAAATTTCGGCTTTTGAAACAACAACACTCATCAGTCTTAGTTTTTCGAGGTTCTTGTCTAATCCCCTTAGTCCTCAGCAGGATAGTTCGTTGCTTGTAAAGCTTGTTGCTGAGCTTTAATATGAGGAATAAGACTGTTTTGAATAGTCATCCCTAACGCTTTCACACGTAAAGGTTTGACTCGCTCTTTGCGACCTAAGGCGGTTACGGACATTCGCTTTCTTTTTTACCGGATGATAACGAATTTCACAGTCATAGTCGTTTAAGATTTCTACCCACCGCCTCTGTTGCATGTTAAACATTTTCTGATCTAGAATGTGTTGAAGACTTTTGTGATCAGTGTATATAATACACTTGGTTCCGTATAGATAGTGTTTCCAATCTTGAGTGCAAACACTGCTGCAACCAAGTTCTAGATCATGAGTGGCATAGTTATTCTCATGTAATTTCAGTTGTCAAGAAACATAAGCAATTACCTTGTCGTTCTGCATTAAACCACACCAAGACCTTGACGAGAAGCACAGTCACAGTAACTGTGAATTATCAGTAGTACCTTCCGGTAATGCCAAGATAGGTGCATTGCAGAGTTTGTGTTTCAACAGTTGGAATGCCTCCTCCTTTGGGAATCCCATATAAACGGTTGATTTTTCTTTGTCAATGTGGTTAGTGGCAAGGCTATCTTTGAAAATTCTTGATGAATCGACGATAACAACCCTGCCAGGCCTAAAAATTGACGTATTTCAGTTGGGGTTTCCCTGGTGTTTCCCATTGTTTCACGGCTTCGATCTTACTAGGATCCACTTGAATACCGTTTTCATTCACTACGTGCCCAAGAATTGAACTTCCCATAACCAAAACTCACACTTGGAGAATTTGGCATATAATTTCTCATGTGCCAAAAGTTTTAAGATCATTTTCAAGTGTTGTGAGCATGTTCTTGTTGGTTCTGAGAATAAATGAGAATATCATCAATAAACATAATCAAAAATTATCCAGATAAGGTCTACATACTCGATTCATCAGATCCATGAAAACTGCAGGTGCATTTGTTAATCCAAACGGCATTACTAAAAATTCATAATGCACGTATCGAGTTCTGAAAGCAGTTTTAGGAACATCATCATCATGAATTCGTAATTGATGATATCCGGATCTTAAATTGATTTTGAAAAGTAAGTAGCACCTTGTAGTAGTAATCAAATAGATCATCTATTCGTGGCAATGGATAACGGTTTTTGATTGTCAGTTTATTGAGTTCCATATAGTCAATGCACCATCTGAATGAACCATCCTTCTTTTTCACAAAAAGAATTGGTGCTCCCCAAGGTGAGAAACTAGGTCTGATAAAACCTGTCTAACAGTTCTTGCAGTTGACCTGAAAGCTCTTTCATCTCTGAGGGTCCTAACCGATAGGAGCTTTAGCTATTTTTCGTTTCCTATTTTCCTTAGGTGAAGGTTTTTTCTTTGATCTTTTACTCGATTCCCATCGCTCATTGCTGGTTCCTGAGGCTAGGTTATTGAAGCCTCAAGAAGCCCCATTTTGAAATTCACCGGGCATTGCTTTGTGGTTCCCACGTCGATGGCCTTGACTACTGAAATATCTTCGATGTGTTTTTGTAAAGAACAGTTCTCGATACATGTGCTAGAAGGCTTGACAACCTTTCCGTAAGAATTTCTGAGTTTGCATACAAGAAATGATACCAAGTTTTCTACCGTGCTCGTTCTCCTTGAAACTATCAGTGTATTACCGTTAGATAATGGAATACGGATCACCTTATTTTTTACACACAACTTCACTTGTTATGAAATAGCCAGTCCATACCACCAACCACAAAATCAAAGCTCCCAAGCTCAATAGGAAGTAAATTGATATTGAAAAGATGATCATTCAAATTCAAGGAACATCCTTGAATGACACTGTTAGTTTTGATCAACTTTCCATTAGCAAGTTCAATGACATAAGGAGTTTCTAGATCTACCGTACGCAATGAAAGTAATGATGCAAATTCATGAGAGATAAAACTCTTATCTGCTTCTGTGTCAAACAGAACTGATGCGATAGATTATTGAGAAGGAACGTACCAGTGACAATGTTCGCATCATGCCTAGCCTCGGTTGCACCAATCTGAAAAGCTATCCCCCTAGTTTCATTCCCTTGATTGGCGTTGTTGTTCGGACAGTTTCTCATCAAATGGTCAGGACTTCACACTTGAAGCATGACCGGTTTGTTTGTGTAATTTATCATGGTGCTTAGTTTAGTGGTTGAGCAGGAAAGTTGCAAATTTAGCATAGTGTCATACTCGGTACAGTTTAGACAAACATGACATGGTCATGTGTGATGGAATGGACACTTATTTCATTTGGGCGCCTGCCCAGTGTAAACTTTCCTTTCAGGAACAGTGGCACCATAGTTCTTTACTATTGGTTTGCTCTGACTAGTCTCAGCCGGAGCCTTTGTTTTGGATTTGCCAAACCACTTTCATTTGGTTCCTTTAGAAACATTCGAGGTACAACCCATCACTATGGCGCACCGCCGTCTGAGTTTTTGTGGACAAAAGTACCATCCTTACCGCCTCATCGGTAAGCCTAGTGGTCAACATAATGGTACGTTTGAGAGTTGTAGGTTCAGCAGCAGTCACCATTCCCCGAATCTGGGGAACCATACCTTTAATGTACTTCTCAATCAAAGTTGCTTCCGTAGGAAACATATTGGGAACTAAGCAAGTGAGTTCATGAAAACGATCGGTATAAGCTAAACAATCAGCACCGACCATCGAATGATTCCAGGATTCCTCCTGGAGCTTTTGAATTTCAGTGATTGGGCAGTACTCTGAAATAATTAGATTTTTAAATTCGTTCCAGCCCATAGAATCAACTGTATCTGAGCCCAAAGTTTTAGCCTGGGTATTCCAGCAGGTTAAAGCTGAGTCCTTCAAAGAACAGGCAGCATAAGACACCTTATGTTCTGCCAAACATTGGCGGATTTTGAGTTTTGTTTCCATTTCCTCGATCCACCTCAAAAGTCCAGCCGCTCCTTCTTTACCTGTGAAAGTAGGAGGTTTGCAAGAAGCAAAGTACTTGTAGGTAATCCTTGCTGTAGTGGATCAGGAACAGTTGTTTTTGTTTTACTAGTGGTATTATGAGTTTCTACGTGACCACCAGTAGCGTTATGTTCAGTGTGATATGTTGGATATGTAATGTCCAATCATCGATAATATCAACGTTGCTATCGGGTACGATCCAAAGAGTTACACTTGGAAGATAGTAATGTGATTATGTCAAATTTGTTTTAGATGTATTCAATTTCACCAATTATTTAAAGTGGTGTGTTATTATTTGTGAAATAATAATAATATTGGAGGAATTAATTATTGTGATAATTAATTATAATTAAATTGATAAAGTTTAATTAGTTAAACTTTAGACATTTAATTAATGTTACTAACTAGTTGTTAGTTAGTATATGGAGAGTAGTAATAAAATGTTTTAATTACTAAAATATTTCTAATTAAATTAAAAGAGTTTAATTTAAATTATATGTGAAAATAAAAGGTGGGAAATTGATTTTTGAATTAGTAAAATCAATATTCCTAAAAAGGTGGATCTAGTTTTGACTATTAAAACTAGATCCAACCTCCAAGATCAGTGACCACAATTTTCACATAACCCACTCTCCCTCTCCTCTCTTGTTTTCGGCCGCACAACCAGCAAGCACCACCCACCATAGTCGACCACCGAGGGTGGTTTTGATGTACGCGGTTGTGTTACGGTGATACGCGATAGAGATCGTGTGTTTGTGATTCAAGTCATCTAGCTAGACTACAATCGAATCCAAGGTGTGTTTTTGGAGGTTCTTCATTGAGGTCAATTCTAAACACCCTATGGTTGTTTTTGTTTATTCGTATGTATCTGGATTCCTGGTTTTTGGGAATTTTGTTTATGAAACAAAATGTGTAACCTAATCGCTTCCGCTATCGTAAAATCTAATTTTTAATCATTATGATTAATTAAAAGTTTAAAAATGGTTTACAATTCCCAACATGATCATGTTCCCTACCAGAACCCACAGTGATATGAGTTGGTGGTGTGTCAAAACACCACAAGCTGATAGCTGTTCCCTTATGATTCGTGCTATCATCACTTCATTCGATTCATATCCACTTGCACAGTAGGTGGAACAATTTTCACTTCAGGGTTCACAGGTGGAACATTATTTGTCTCAGATTTTCAGGTGGAGCCATGTTCACTTCCGTATTAACACGTGGATCCGGATTTGATTCAATGTTCATAGGTGGGACTTGATTCAGTTCAGGGTTAGTAACGTTCTTGGTAGCTTTCTTAGCTGGTCGACCTCTTTTAGGAGCCATTTTTCTGCTCACATGCAGACAAACTCATGTCAGTTCAAGAACATCAAAGATATAACCTGTTCGATCACATAAATTTAATCATATTCAGTCACACTGAAATTTTATGTTGAAATGTGATTATAAGAAAATATAGTATAACTACATTGATAGTTCAGACATGTTCTCAATACACAAAAATCACACAAATGTTCGTAGTTATACTCAGTCCTGTTAATTCAAAAACATGTTAGAATATTACATAGCTCACAGTACTGTGATATAAATATGTTATTACCCATGTTTTTGATATATTAACATACATGACACTGATAATTTCTCACACAAAAATGTTCACTTACAATTCTTTGATACATTGCCACACCGGAAATATATATGTTCTCGTTCAAAAATGTTCTCATAATTCTGTGACACATTGCCATATAGGCAATAGATATGTTCTCACACAAAATGTTCTCATAGTTTTGTTACACACTGCCATACAGACAATAGATATGTTCTCACACAAAATGTTCTCATAGTTCTGTGATACATTGCCATACAGACAATAGATATGTTCTCACACAAAATGTTCTCATAGTTCTGTGATATATTGCCATACAAGCAATATATATGTTCTCACACAAAATGTTCTCATAAATCTATGATATATTGCCATACAAGCAATAGATATGTCCTCACACAAAATGTTCTTATAGTTATGGTTATAGTTCACACAAGTTTGACATTGACACTTATTGCATACATCACATACATAACACATTACACAGATAGATATACATAAACAACCATTTTAATACTATCTCAGTTTTGTACAACCATAACGAGTTTAAACATAGACTACCAAAAACTTATAACATTACAACTAGCTACTGGGGATCTATTTTACACCCAAAAATCCCCAACTTCACAAGCCCTCAACCTATCCGTTTGCTGCTGCTGATATCTATAATGATGATCCCAAAACATGCACACCCATATCATACTTTACCGTAGAAAATATGGTAAACATGCCATCACGATAGCTATAGTGGCTAACACTATAGCCAAACATAGTAGCCCCGTCTCTAAACTCATTATCTCCAATATAACATCACTACCTCTCTCATCCTCACACATCTCTCCCTCATCAATGCCACTTGCTGCCAGAATGCAGCACGTACAATCTGTCCCCAAGTCCTCCTCATTCTGTCTCAACCGCTACACTCCACGCTCTAGTGTCAATATCTAAAGCCTTCACTTGATCCATAAGGGTCAAATGGGAAGTAAGGATCTCCAATACAGTCATGCGAGTATCCTTTACTGTAGCCTGACACTGCTGCAAGCTCTGATGTGTCCCCTACAAGTCCTGAGTGACTTGCTGCAACTGCGCCCATATCTCAGCTTGATGGGAGGATTCTCCCACATCATGTATAGTGTTAGGCTCATCCCTGGGAGCCATCTGTCTGTGGAGGTAACCCTGTAGTCTTGCGGGCTTGACCCCGCATATGCCTCAATCCGTCCCAAGCCGGCACCCTCTGAGGTCATGGGCTCTGTCTCCTCTGTGTTGATACATCCTCAAGCGGAGCCTGAGAATGTCTAGGTGAAATAGATGGGACTGATGGTGGTGGTGGCATGGTGGCGTAGGTATAGGTGATGGTGTGTGTGGCACCAGCAGTGCAGTGTGTGATGCGGACGAAGTCGCCTCCGTAGGATCAGAATCAGAACCCGAACTCGAGCTCGGTGTGTCATCAAGTACAACATATGGGAACCTCCGGTAAATATAAAGCTCAGGTGGATTGGCCATCACTGTATACACAAAAGTTCAAATCAGTACCATCATATAAATATTGAATAATAATAATCAATGTAGGACTTATCTGGAGCTCGGAAACAAACCGATTCCAACGGATATCTACTCGACAGCCTCTGAAATAGTGAGGAATCCTATTCTAGGTTTTCCAATCAAAATCAACAGCAACCGTGGTGATCCGAAGGTATAGGAAGGAGTTTGAGTGAGAATCGAACACCACGGGTTGTGAATCGAACTTGGACGATCAATGGCCGCTAAGATTGCAGATGCATTATATGTCCCTAGTTCAATTTTGTATTAATCTTCGTGTAAAGTTTAAGTTATATTAATGAAAGTTGTCTTTATATATTGTTCTAAATGTTAAATGTTAATTATATGATTGTTTGATGTGGTTTATTAATATTTGAGTATGAATGCTACACATTCGGGTGATTGACTCTAACGAATGAAGTCATTCGCCGAATGAGAGACCTAGCGAATGACAGGTGATCGAATGAGTCATTCTCCGAATGACTCATTTGAATGACATGTCCATTTGACATAGTCATTCACCGAATGAGCTGCTTCGGCCACTCATTCGGCCGAATGACTACAGTCTATATATACAAGTTCAAATCATTTCAAACCAAACTTTTGAGAGCACTCCTTCTTCCCAGAGCACCTAGTGTCAAAACCCTAGAAGATTTGAGCGGCCTTTGATCATCCAAGTTCGATTCTCAACCCGTGGTGTTCGATTCTTATTCACACGTCATTCCTACGCACTTGGATCACCATGGTTGCTGTTGGTTTTGTTTGGAAAACCCTGGAATAGGATTCTGCACTATTCCAGAGGCTGTCAAGTAGATATTCGTGGGAACCAGATTGTTTCCGAGCTCCAAATAGGTCCTACAAAGTGATATCAGAGCCTTGGCTCTTGGTTCTACTCGATTTCCATTCAAAATCATCATATCTTTGATTGGATTTTCATGACTTGCAAAAATGCTGAATTTATTGGTCTCCAAGTGATTGTTTCATTCAAAATCCGTGGGTTTTTGTGGTGTTTTTGTCAAAACCTTTATTTCAATTGGATGGTAATCATGTCATGATATTCTGCACCAAATTTGGTGCATAGATTTGGTCAAAATCCAAAGTTATAGCGATTTTAGTTGCTGAAAACATCAGATCGCCTGAATGAGCATGGCGGCCGAATAAGTTTGGCCGAATCACTCCCATTCGCCGAATAGCACCATTCGGCACTCTCATTCGCTGAATATCCTCATTCGACGCACTCGTTTGGCGAATAGCTTCTTTCCCACATTCATTCGGCGAATAACTTCATTCTCCACATTCATTCGGCGAATAGCCTCATTCGATCCTGTCATTCGCCAAATAGGTTCATTCGCCCTACTCATTTGCCAAATTGTCATACTCATTTTCTCATTCGCCATTGTCTCTTTCATTCGGCCCCCGACATTCGCCCCAAGCTGCTTCATTCGGCCAGCAGTTTGAAAATTTTTCTTAGTGTTGAATCTTGTTGTTCTTGATTAAATGGAGGAATTAGCATTGATGGCTTATCAGAATCATCGCATTTAGACTTTACTGTTGATTGAGATTGAGACAGCAAACTCTAACAAAGCTCCCAAGTTATTGTCCTTAGATGATTATCCACACTGGAAGTACAGATTTGAGATTAACATAAATGGAGTACATACCAAGTTATGGATGATGATTGAAGGAGGTTATCTGAGACCTCTAAATGAATATGGAACTCCTATGCTAGTCACACGGATGACTGAGCCTCAAAGGAAGCTTTATGATTATGAAAAGAAAGCTTATGCTATTTTATCTCAGTCCATTGCTACTGATATCTTCCATCAGTTCAGACAGTTTACATCGTCTAAATATTTGTGGGATGCTTTGCAACAGCGATATGAGGGAAATGATGCTTTGAAGAATATTAAGTCAAAGGCTTTAAGGAAAGAGTTTTAACAGTTTCATGTATGCTGGAAATGAATCTTTAGATGAGCAGATTGCCAGATTTTATCATCTTTTGAGTGAGCTGTTCAATCATGAAGTCAAAACTACTACTCAGGAGAAGATCCAGTGTTTAGCAGATGCTTAACCTCCAAAATAGGAATCATTTCTGATGGTGCTAAAGCAGAATGAGATGATGGCACATATGGAAATAAATGTTTTTATCCAAAAGCTGAAAGAGCAGTAAATAGAGAATAAAAGGAAAGCAAAAAGGGTTGCTCAAGTCCAAGATCCGTCACTCTATTATTCTACTCCTACAGTTGAGTAATATTCCTCTCATGCTCCATTGAAAACAACTTTTGTTTCTCAGACATCTGAAGCTCCATCTTCTGCTCAGATTCATTTTAGTCAATCATCTTCTTCAACCAGCTCTCACAAGGAACATCATCAACCTGTCATAAGTTTGAAGACAAAGAACTTTGATAAAGTCACTGTTGAGATTGCTAAGGAGCACATGGGTCTGTTGTCCACTTTGGTTAGTTCTTATGATGGACTGTTTGCAGGACAGATTGGCAATCCTTATTTGACGAATGATGACTACTCTCAGATAGATCCTGATGACATGGAAATGATTGACATCATGTGGGCTTTAGCGAGTGCGGTGAGGAGAGCCAAGGAGTTTGTGAAAAGAACTGGTAAAGACATCAACTTGAACAAGGAGTCTAAGTTTGGATTTGATATGGCATTAGTGACATGTTACAACTATGGAGAGAAAGGTCATTTTTCTAGACAGTGCAAGCAGCCAAAGAAAGCAGGAAACAAAAATCCTTTTCAGCATCAGAATCCTCTACAGCAAATCTAGAAAGAAAATTAGTTCCTATTGATTCCCCTACTTAGGCTGGTTCTTCATTGGAAGGGGTAAATTGGGATTTCAGATTCAATTCTGATCAAGGGGAGCAGGATAAAGCTTGTATTGCTGAGATTTAGAAGATAGATTGTTCAAGTGAAGACACTACTTCTGGGGAAACAAAGATCAGTCTGAAAGGAAATTCTGGCACAGATTCTGAAGACATGATAGATTCAGATACTCTAGCAGATTCTGATGCTGATTCTGATGAACCAGTTATACAATTTGCTTTAATGGTGAACTCATCCGCTAATCCAGATGCATCTTCACAGTCAGATTAGGTATCTGATGACTATTCTTCTTCTCATTCTACTTGTTTTAAGTGTGTTAACCTTGATAGCAAGGTTCTTGCTTATCAGACTCACAATGCTGCTTTGATCAGCGATCTCAACCAGTGTATTGAGGCTAACAAAGTTTTAAAATCTAATGAAAAAGATTTTCAATCTAAAATTGAACTTTTAAATAGACAACTTCATGAGGCTGAGATTGCTGTTCTGAATAAGCAAGATGCTATTACTTCTTATCTCAATACCATCAATGAGATAAAGAAGAAGTTAGCAATAGTTGAGTGTGATTATGAAACTCTAGGACAGAAGCTCAAAAGCTATGAAAGTGCTTCATACATCATTGAGCACATGATTAGTACTGATTAGAAGGGTAAGGGAAATGTGAGTTATCAACATTGTCCTTCACTAATCTTGAACACCTTCGTCAATTCACCAAGCGACAAAGATGTTAAAGATTTTCAGGTCAAAACTCCATTAGTAATCGATCCAATTGGGATGATTACTGATGAGGGTTCCTCTTTATCAGAGGAATCTTTTATGGAAGGAATTGTTGAGGACTGGGTCTCTGATTCTAAGGATGAATCGGAACATTCAACTGACTGTGATGTTCATGATAAAACACCTACAGTCATGAAAGGAGACCCAATCTCTTCTTCTAAAATATATCAAGCCTTAAACTTTGTGAAAGCTTCAAAAGCAAATGAAGCTTGTGTGTCAAACAAGATTGACAATCTTGTTCCTAATGGGAAAAAGGGTTTGGGTTTTAATCAGAACAAGCCTAAAACAAATGTTTTTTAAACCACAAAGGCAGTCATTTTCTGAGTTAAAACATTTTCATAAAAAAGGGTGACAAAGTTTGTTTTGAGTGTGGTGTACCTGGACACATAGTCAGACTTTGTCCACAATTGATAAGGCCAAAGGTTAACCGATTCAGAAAACTAAATCAAGCTTTTACTAAACCTGTAAAATCTACAGCTTGGCCTATTCAAACAAAATCCAAACAACCTAATCAGTTTGAAATCAGTAAACAAGGGTAATGTGAAGTTGGTAACCTTGGATGTTCCAAAAGTGATTAATTCTAATCAAACAAAATCATCATCCATTTATCTTAAAAATTCTTTGAGTAAAAATGTTGTCTGGAAAGTCAAGTCTGAAACTTCAGTTTCACCCATTTCAGACAAATCTGTTCCAGATGGTAAATGGATCGATGTTTGGATCCGAGACTCTTTGGGTCAACCCAAGACTGTTAAGTCTTGGGTTCCCAAGTTGAACTAATTGCATCAATTTTTTGTGCAGGTTGCCCCAAAAGCTGTTTTTAACAGCAGCTGGATTGTTGATAGTGGGGCTTCCAGGCATATGACTGGTGATATCTCTTTACTCACCAATGTGAATGCAGTTCGAGGTGGATATGTAGATTTTGCCGGTGACAAAGGTGGTTTTATCACGGGAGAAGGAATTTTATCAAATGGGCAAGTTTCATTTGACAAATTCAAATATGTCAAGCAGTTGGAAAACAATCTTCTGTTAGTGTCACATATTTGTGATAGGAGTATAAAGTCTTATTTGATGATTCCAATTGCTACATTCTCAAGCAAGGTGTGAAGATTCCTGAAGAATGGATTTTGATGCCAGCTCCCCGAAAGCAAGACTTGTATCTTCTCAATATGGCCACAGCTTCAACAACATCCTCTACAGCTTCATGTTTTATGACAAAGGCAACTGAGAAAGATTCAATCCTTTGGCATAAGAGGATTGGTCATTTGAGTCTACTCAAGATGAATCACTTGGTACACAACAATTTGGTTGAGGGGGTTAGTCTGAAGAATTTCAAGCTGTATGATATCCGTGTTTCATGCAAGAAAGGTAAGCAAACTAAGCAGTCTCACAAGCTGAAAAAGTTTCATTCAATTAATGTTCCTATTGAGCTTCTCCATATGGATTTATTTGGTCCTGTAAATCGCAAGAGTATAGCTGGAGATCAATATTGTCTTGTCATCACTGATGAATACTCCAGATATTCTTGGGTTTTCTTTTTGAAGGAGAAATCTGAAACGTTTGATTGTATTCAAGTGTTGGTTACCAAACTTGAATCACTTTATAAGCTCAAGATTCATCAACTTCGAACAGATAATGGGACGGAGTTTAAAAATCACACCATGGAGAATTTTTGTAATGCACGTGGTATTGTGCAACAATGTAGTGCTCCATATGTCCCTCATATGAACGGTGTTGCTGAACGAAAGAATAGGACATTGATTGAAGCTGCTAGGACTATGCTTGCTGATTCGTTACTTCCAGTTCAGTTCTGGAATGAAGCTGTAGCTAATGCTTGTTACACACTGAACCGACTTTTAATTGTGAAAAGGCATGGGAAGACTTTTTTTGAACTGCTCCATAACAGAAAGCCTAATCTTAAGTATCTTGAACCTTTTGGTGCACCATGCACAATGCTTAAGAAACACGAACAGGGCAAGTTCAATGAAAAGGTGGAAGAAGGGTACTTTCTTGGGTACAGCACTCCAAATAAAAGGGTCTATAACAAATCAACTCAGAATGAGGAGGAGTGGTACCATGTTGATGTTCAAAAATATTCCATGCCCTCACCTGGAAAAGGCCCAGACTGGATGTTTGATTATTCTGGGCTCTTTGGTTCTTTCAATGTGCCTCCTATGTAATCAGATGAAGATGTTGCAGTTCAAATGTTATATGATGCACAAAATGCACCTGATGAACCTATGCAACCTTCTTCTGCTTCTGGTCCAACAACACAGATAAATGATGACAGCTCAGACACAGATGCAGAACATGGTCCTCGAGCAGCACCTGAACCAAATGTTGAGGATCTTGTACCTGATCTTGAGGATTTGAATTTAAACAATCTAGATCCACATGTTGAGGTTCCTTCTTATCCAGTTGGAAGAATAAATCGTATTCATCCTCAAGAAAACATCATTGGGAGTCCTTTAGATGGGGTTAAGACCAGAACCCAGCTTTCTTCAGGGGGACTTGCAGACATTCTTGATTTTGCAGATGTAAGCTTTTGTGCCCATTCCTGCTTTATCTCCCAGGTTGAACCACGTACTGTCACTGAAGCCTTGAAGGAAGAATCTTGGGTCGACGCCATGCAAGAAGAACTTCTGCAATTCAAAAAGTTAGGTGTCTGGAAACTTGTTGACAGACCAAAAGGTGCAAAAGTTATTGGCAATATATGGGTTCTTTGTTGCAAGAAAGATGATCACGGGATCATTGTGCGAAATAAGGCACGACTGGTTGTTCAGGATTCAGACAGATTGAAGGTTTGGATTACAATGAAGTGTTTGCACCGGTTGCTCGACTTGAAGCAATTCGTATTTTCTTGGCTTATGCATCCTTCAAAAAGTTTAAAGTTTATCAAATGGATGTCAAGAGTGCATTCCTTCATGGTGTGATTAGTGAAACAATGTATGTCAGTCAACCTCCCGGGTTTGAGGATCCATTGCATCGAGACCAAGTCTATAAGCTAGACAAGGCTTTATATGGATTGCATCAAGCTCCGCGAGCATGGTATTAGACACTATCTACTCAACTTCTGAACAACGGGTTTAGAAGAAGTGTCATTGACTACACAGTGTTCATTCGAGAAAAGGATGCAGACTTACTCTTGGTGCAAGTCTATGTGGACGACATCATTTTCGGTTCCACAAATGATAGTCTGTGCAAGGATTTTGAGAAGGTTATGAAAGAGAAATTTGAGATGAGCTCAATGGGAGAGATGAAGTTCTTTCTGGGATTACAGGTGGATCAGTCTGAGGCAGGGATTTTCATTCATCAAACCAAATACGTTGGTGATATACTGAGCCGGTTCAGTATGTCAGATGCAAAACCTGCTGGTACCCCGCTGGCTGTTAATCATGGGATTACGCCAGATGAAAAGGGGGAGTTAATTGATGCTACTTTGTACAGGGGAATGATTGGCTCTCTGATGTATCTTACTGCTTCCCTTCCAGACATCATGTTTGCGACATGCTTGTGTGCAAGTTATCAATCAAAACCGAGAGTGTCTCATCTGATTGCTGTGAAAAGGATTATGCGTTATCTGAAGGGTACTCTTGATCTTGGTTTATGGTACCCTAATGATGATAATTTTGAGCTTACTGCATACAGTGACTCAGATTATGGTGGCTTCAAAAGAGACTTCAAGTCAACATCTGCTAGATGTCAGTTCTTTGGAACCCGTTTAGTTACCTTGCAGTGCAAGAAGCAGACGTCGGTGTCTACGTCAACCTGTGAAGCTGAATATATTGCTGCTGCTAGTTGCTGTTCTCAAATCATCTGGATACAACGACAACTCAGGGACTATGGGTTACATTTTTCTAACACTCCCATATTTGTTGATAATACTGCTGCCATAGCTGTCACTAAGAATCCGGTCCAACACTCGAAAACAAAACACATCGACATTAAATATCACTTCATACGTGATTGTTTTGAAAAGAAATTAATCGATTTGTTAAAATTCACACCGATCTCCAAAAAGCCGATCTTTTTACTAAAGCTTTTGATAAACCCAGATTTTTATTTCTGTTATCGGCTAATGGTGTTTTTCAAAAGGATGAAGTCCTATCTTCATCTGAATCTAACAAATGATCATTGACTTTCTTAGGTATTTTTTTGTTTTGTCTATTTGTTTCTTTCAAGTTTTCTTGTCTAGTTTCTTTTCTTCATCAAAAACACAATAAGATTTTCTGTTTTAGGTTTTTAGGGGGAGATAGTTTCTAATTGAAAAACCAAAAACATTTAAAAAAATTCAAAAATACAAAAACTGTTGAAAAAGTAAAAATTGAGATGGTCTTTCTTTGAAAAAGTGATAAACTAATCTATCATGTCATAGAAGCTGAGGTGAATGTGTAAGCTGAAAACACAAGTGACTTATGATGTGATGTATTGATAGGCCGACTTTACAAAATGAATTAACAATTTGTGATAACTTAGAAAGTATGATTTGTGGGATCTGTTTTATAAAACCACTTAAGTGAGAAATAGTTTTTGACTCAAATCAAGCATACACCGGTCATCATAGAATCAAATGAGGTTTCAAACAAAAACAAGCTGGTATTAAGCTTGAAGAAAAACAAAAACAAGCTGGCATTAAGCTTGAAGAAAAACAAAAAAAAGCTGGTATTAAGCTTGAAGAAAAACAAAGGCAAGCTGGTATTAAGCTTGAGAAATACATAAACAAATTAAGTTCGATTCCATATACGTGCCATATTGTTGGGACGAACCCAGCTGAAGCCATCCATTTGGATAGAACAAGAAAAATACAAGAAGATAATAAAATTGGAATCTTATTGAATTTATGATGACTGGTATTAAGATGTGCAGAAATGAGTTATCAACTGATTTTGATGTTTAATGGAAAATGAAATGGGTAACTCAATCAGAAAATGTAAGTGATCAGAAAGCTTGTTTAAAAGTTATGTACTGTCTGGTTTAAGATTGGATATATATATCAGTAATCGTATCATAAGACAAATGTGTCTAAAGTGAAACACTCAGTGACGCTGATTTGATGTGATTAGGTGTATGTGTTAGTTTCTTAATAGACTTCTCACAAAAACAAGTGTTTCTTTGTCTTTAGTTACTAGTTGTACAGTTGTATTTTGTTTCAGAAAAATTACAAAAAGATTTTGTATTTTCAATTTCAGTTCAGGTGATCATTTGTAGGTTCAGATGTCTGTCTTATCTGAATCCTGAACCAATCAGACATATCTTCATAATTGGCATCATTTTTACTGTTCATAATTTAAAATTTTGAAATCATATGGTGTTTTGTGAGTAAAAAATTCTCATGCAGACGAATGAAGAATCAGAATGGCTTATTCGACCGAATGACTTCATTCGTAGAATGAGTCATTCGGCGAATGACTTATGACAGAAGGAATACATTCGCTGGTCTCATTCAGCGAATGACTATGTCATTCGAATCTCATTCGCCGAATGACTATTGAAGCAAACCAATTCATTTGCAGGATTCATTCGGCAAATGACAAGTCATATATAAGCATTCAATCGGCGAAACAACCTCATTCGACATTTTTTCTTTCGCGTGTTCTGTGTGTGCGACATTTGCCCAAATAATCTCTTTCTTCGGTCCTTCTTTTTCTCATGATTCCTACTGACCCAGCTGCTCATAACCTTGTTTCTTATCATCTCAGGTACAAGTGGATCAAAGATCGTCGATTTTTGACCGTGGAATCATCGAAAACAGTTTGGAATTTAGGGTTTTAGTGTTTTCAGAATAGCCTTGTCAATGGATGGTCTAAATGGACTTAAAATCACAAAAGTCCTGTTTTAAAACCCTTAGTCGGTCCTCTCTGAGTATTGATATATGATTTTTGTGGACTGATTTGAGCATTTTGACAAAGGGGGTTTTGAACTTCATCAGACTGCCGAATGTCGTCATTCGGCGAATGAAGCTCATTCGACGAATGGCTAAGTCAACATATCACTCATTCGGCGAATGAGGTCTATTCGGCGTCTGAAGCTCGTTCGAAGAATGTCTCATTCGACCAAAGAGGTCATTCGTCCAAATCAGACTCATTCGGCTAATTTGTTTCCACTGTGTTTTTGATCAGATTTCTGTATTTTGTGCAATTGACTGAGTCTAACAAGTTTTCATCTGATTTTCAGAATGGCTGGATACAAGTCAGTGACGAAGAACAACATTTGTGCAATTTGGATCTCACAACTCCGAACGCCAAACACTACACCGAGATTATCACATTTCTCAGGCGTTCAAGGATTTTCTCTGCTATATATACTATTCATGTGCCATATCATTCGCATCAACAGGATTTCTGGGCTTCTGTAGATACAGATTGTGAGGCTGAACCTCCAGTTATCAGAGGAAAGGTGCTTGGAAATGATGTGGTTATTTCTGCTGAACACATCTGGAGAGTATGTGGATTCCAGGATTCACCTAATCAGCCGCATCTATTGGATCGTTATTTAGTTCGTGGTTGTTTTATGAGGTGCAAGTATGAGGGCAACCTAGGAGCAGGGATCCTCAACAAAGCTTACATGTCTCCTTAGTTCAAGTACCTTGCTCATGTTTTGATTCATTGCCTTTGATCTAGGAGAGGAGGCTTTGAAAAAAAATGAGGGAGACAATACAATGTGCTTTTGTGGCCCTGGTGCTGAACCGACCATTCAACTTCTCTAAGATGGTTTTCAATCACATGAAGGAGAATGTGGCTTTGAAGGGAGACAAGAACTTCTTGATGTATCCGAGGTTCCTGCAGCAGTTGATTGATGCCCAGTTACTTGATTTGCCGAAGATTAATGCTGATGTCATTAGGCTGGAGCACATGAATGACCTCACTCTCAACAGGGTGATGCCATACAGAGGTGTGAGGCCACGATCCCGGGCACCTCGCAGAGGTTGGTTTCGTCATAACACATAGCTCTTAAACTAAAAACTTTCAATATCATGCAGCGGAAATGTAAACATAGTTTGATAAATAGAAATCAGTAAAGTGTCTGTATCAAAAACATATCGGATTTGCCAAGACCACCGGATCGTCTGACTCTATGCCCGAGCTCCATGCTTTCTCTTATTTTACCTTCAACCTGACATACATGCTAAATCAAGTCAGCTTACGCTGGTGAGTTCTAGTTTTCATAAGACAACATTAAACAGACATAACATAGCATTGTTCCGTACACATAATCCATAACCTTAGCACATAACATCGTGAACATCATCATCATACATTCCACTGTCACCATACGAACAGTGGGCTTATGCCGGCACAAGGCTCCATACCCAGTTATAGTCGTGGTTGACTATCATACCCAGTTATAGTCGTGGTTGACTATCATACCCAGTTATAGTCGTGGTTGACTATCATACCCAGTTATAGTCGTGGTTGACTATCATACCCAGTTATAGTCGTGGTTGACTATCATACCCAGTTATAGTCGTGGTTGACTATCATACCCAGTTATAGTCGTGGTTGACTATCATATCTACCCAGCACAAGAACTGGTACATCTTTCATACATATCATATAACACGTATAGGAACATCGTTCGTTCGTCATACATGATATACTAGCATTATATCATCTTTTATCATAATCATCATAACATTTAATGCCAGCATCATAACATCATTCATCGTAGTCATCATGGCATCTTAGGCATGTCATACTAGCATCGTTTCATCATACCGTCATAACATACTAGCATCGTTATCATATCATAACATCATGTAATCATGCCTACATATCATACTTCCATCCTAGCAACCTAGGATCTTGCCATACTCCTTTACCTATTCTCATAGTTATCATCATGAAGCATGTTATCATAAAGTCATCATCATATCATATGCTAGCTTCATTATCTTGTCATGTTATTCATTATCATAACTCATTTATCATGCATTCATCATACTTATCATACTTTCATGCCTAGGTCATACTAACACATAAACATGCATACATAGTCAGGGCATATCATCATTCATTCATCATTATCGTAAGCACATAACATCATAGACGTAACAATAAGCATGTATGCCAGCCCAAAACATTAAACATAAAATAGGGCATCTAGAACTCACCAGATAGTAGACTCCTATTATCCTTAGCCGAACTCCTTAGCTAGGGCCTTAAGGACCTACATCAGTTACATCGTCTCGTTACATTTCATCACATCACATTCTTAGACTTAGAATTTATTCCAGGTCCTCATAACCAACTAGTCCCCATTATAAACTCAAGTTCCCGAACCTTAGCTAAGTATCCGAAACACTTGAGGTCTATTAAACACCCCATACTCGAAACACATGTACACGAAATTCCTGGAGTTCATGAAATGGCCTGTACTCGAAATCATTAAGTGTATTCGAAATAATCCTTGTACACGAAATGGCCCTTGTACTCAAAATAACAATGTACTCGAAATACATGTATGATTTCGAGTACCCTCTATACTGGATTTCGTGTACTCATCATTTCGTCATTAAACATCTCAGAAATTCATCTAAGACTTTGGGGAGCTAGTTCTAGGTTCCCTAGGGTGTTACCTACACACTGGAACCTCAAAGTTCCGAACTTTATGCCTAAAGGTGTGAGCTTTATGCATAAGTTCCCTTTTTGTATGACCATCCTAACTTTTGTATAAAAATCCAGCTTTCTATATATGAATCACTTACTTGAAGGTAGCTGATTCTCCTGGAAGAATCCCGTGTTTTTCCTCCTTCGTTTGGTCGATTAAAAGCTCGACCTTTGCAGTTCTCGAACTTTGCTTCGTGTACTCGAGAGATGATGTGCTTCAGCCAAAGGTTAGCATGTTTCCCAAGACCCTACTATTTATAGACAATGTCCTGTACCCGAAATTGTAAATTTCGAATACTATGGTTTTCGAGAACTACTGTACTCGAAATCCTATTTCGAGTAAACGACTTCGAGGCCTGAACTCAGTTATTTTTCGTCCTTTTTTTTCCCTAGCAAGTTAGTCGTTCGTTACGCATTCGTAAGTTCAAGTAACTTGTATTAGAAAATTTTGGGATGTTACAAGTCTCCCCTCCTTACAATAGGTTTAGTCCCGAAACCTGCCTCGTTACACATCAAACAAATGAGGGTACAACTTCCTCATCTCATCTTCCAATTCCCACGTTGTGTCTGAACCCTTCCGATGCTTTCACTGAACTCTTACTTGACGAACTGTTTTATTCCGTAGCTTCTTTTCCTTCGTATCCACAATGGCCACTGGCTCTTCAATGTAGTTCAGTCGATCATCTACCTCAATGTCATCCAAAGGAACATGTGCTTGCTCGTAACCCCAGCACTTCCTAAGATGTGACACGTGGAAGGTAGGATGAATCCCGTTCAGCTCCTCCGGTAGGTCCAGTCGATACGCAACCTTCCATACTCTTGCTTCTATCCGAAACGGTCCAATGTACCTCGGACTCAACTTGCCTCGCTTTCTGAATCGAATGATTCCCTTCCATGGTGATACTTTCAGTAACACTCGATCACCAACAGCAAACTCGATCGGTCTTCAGCGATTATCAGCGTAAGACTTTTGGCGATCTTGTGCAGCTTTCATTCGTGCTTTTATCACCCGTAGCTTCTTGGCCATATCAATCACGGCAACCTTATTTCCCATTTCTTTCTGTCCAACATCACCCCAACATACCGGGGTTCTACATCGTCTTCCGTACAACGCCTCATATGGGGGCATTCCGATACTAGAGTGATAGCTGTTATTATATGAAAATTCCACCAATGGCAATTGGTCATCCCAGCTCCCTCCAAAATCGATAATGCACGCCCTAAGCATACCCTCCAACGTTTGAATAGTCCTTTCCGACTGTCCATCCGTCTAAGGGTGATAGGCGGTACTGATATTTAACCTCGTTCCCATGACATCATGAAACTGCTTCCAGAATCTGGAAGTAAACCTCGTATCCCGATATGACACAATGGAGACAGGAACTCCATGTCTGGCCACAATCTCTTTCACGAACAACTCAGACAACCTTTCGGACGTATACGTTTCCCTGATAGGGAGAAATTGTGCACTCTTCGTCAATCAGTCCACAATCACCCATATGGTATCATGCCGCTTAGCTTTCCTCGGTAGCTTTGTGATGAAATCCATGGCGGTGTGTTCCCATTTCCATTCCGGTACCTCTAGAGGTTGCACGTAACCGTAGGGCTTCTGATGTTCAGCCTTCACTTGCGCATAAGTAAGGCACCTGTTCACATACTGCATCACATTAAACTTCATGCCTGGCCACCAATAATCCTGTCTAAGATCTTGATACATCTTCGTCGCACTGGGGTGCACTGAATAACGTGACTTGTGGGCTTCATCTAAAATTCTCGCTCGAATGTCCCCATTTCTGGGCACCCACATCCGACCGAATCGTATCTTTATCCCATGGTCATTGTCTTCCAAGTTCTTGACTTGTCCGAAGACACGTTCAAAACCCACATTCTCTTCCTTCAATCCCTCCCGTTGCGCTTGTTTGAGCTCGTTCAGAAAATCTGGCATTATTACCAAACTATACGATTTTACTCGTATGGCAGGATGATCAGTCTTGCGACTCAGATCATCCGCCACCACATTGGCCTTTCCCGGGTGATATAGAATATCACAATCATAATCCTTTAGTAGCTCAAGCCATCGCCTCTGCCTAATATTCAAATCCTTTTGCTCGAAGAAGTACTTTAAGCTCTTGTGGTCGGTATAGATGGTACTCCTTACTCCATACAAATAGTGTCTCCATATTTTCAATGCAAACACTACTGCAGCGAGTTCAAGATCGTGAGTCGGGTAGTTAGCCTCATGAATCTTTAGCTGGCGCGAAGCATAAGCTATTACCCTTCCCCTTTGCCTCAGTACACATCCCAACCGTTGTCGTGACACATCGGCATACACAACAAAATCATCATTTCCATCCGGCAGTGCTAGAACAGGAGCTTGGGTAAGTTTCTCCTTTAGTGCTGAAAACACTTGTTCTTGGTTCGGACCCCATTCGTACTTTACATCTTTCTTTGTGAGCTTCGTCAGTGGCGTCGCTATCTTGGAGAAGTCTTGGATAAATCTCCGATAGTAACCGGCCAAACCAAGGAAACTGCGTACTTCCGTCGGTGACTTCGGAGGACTCCATTTCATAACCGTTTCAACTTTTACTGGATCTACCATAATGCCTTCTAGGTTCACCACGTGACACAGAAACTCTACCTCTCGTAACCAGAAGGCGCATTTGGAGAACTTAGCATAAAGTTTCTCTTTTCTCAGGATCTCCAATACCTCACGTACGTGGCAATCATGGTCTCCCTCGTTCTTTGAATAAATCAATATATCATCAATAAACACTATCACCGATCGGTCCAACATCGGTCGACATACTCTGTTCATCAAATCCATAAATGCTGCAGGAGCATTCGTCAATCCAAATGACATAACGAGAAACTCGTAATGTCCATAACGTGTACGGAAAGCAGTCTTTGGAATATCCTGCTCTCGAAATTTCAACTGATGGTAACCGGATCGGAGATCTATCTTTGAGAACCAGCTTGCACCTTGAAATTGATCGAACAAGTCATCAATTCTAGGTAGAGATACTTGTTCTTTACGGTCAACTTATTCAGTTCCTTGTAATCGATGCACATACGCATACTTCCATCTTTCTTCTTAACAAACAGCACCAGTGCTCCCCACGGAGAGACACTCGGTCATATAAAACCTTTATCAAGGAGTTCTTGTAGCTGGGTCATCATTTCCGTCATCTCAGTTGGAGCTAAACGGTAAGGTGCCTTGGCAACGGGTTGTGCCCCCGGCACTAAGTCGATCTGGAACTCAATTTCCTGTTCGGGTGGTAATCCAGGCAATTCCTCAGGGAATACATCGGGGAAGTTACACACCACGGGAACATCATCAATCTTCCCCATATCCGTATGTTCTTCAACCGCGTAGGACAAGTAGGCTACACACCCTTGCCTCATCATAACATCAGCCTTGATCATCGAAATGATCTTAGGCGCATACATTGCTTTGTCACCATAAACCGTCACGGAGCTCCCATCCATCGCATGTAAACATATCATCTTTTATCGACATACAATGTTAGTCTCATATTTGGCTAACCAGTCCATACCCAAAATCACATCGAATCCTCCTAAGGTAATAAGAAACAATCAGACCGAGAACCTATGACCTTCTATCTCAACATAACAGTCATCTATAGCCTCAGTCACCATGGTCATCTTACCAATAGCCGTCTCTACATCAAATACCCGATCTATCTTCTTAACCTTCCCAGATAACCCATCACAGAAAGTAGAAGATATAAAACTCATACTGGCACCATAATCAAACAATACAGAAGCATGAATATTGTTGATAGAAAAGGTACCTGTAACCACATCAGGGTCCTCAATCGCATCATCCTTCGTCATTGTAAAGGCTCGTGCTTTAGCCATCTGCTTCTCTTTTCCTTTCTCCTCTTTCTTACCCGAGCCCGAAGCATCGGCCTGTGGTTGTCTACAATCTTTGGACAGATGTCCCATCCCATTGCAGTTGTAGCATCTAGTGGCACTTGGGCAATTGTTGGAAAAATTCCCCATCTTTTCGCATCGAAAACATAAGTTAGTGCCCACCAAGCACTGTCCTGTGTGAATTTTACCACACTTGTTACATCGGTTCGCATCCTCACGCTTCATCTTCTTGCCTGAAAACTTTCGTTGGTCTGTTCGACCCCTCTTAGTCCCGGAAGACTCCTTCACCCTGGTTTCCTCTTTCACTGGCTCATCGGCCATCACATCATCCCATACAATACCACTGAGTTCAACAGTGGAGTCAAAGGTCTTAGGAACATTGGCCTTGACATGAATCCTTACTTTTGGAGGCAAGCCCTCCATGTACAACTTCACACTGCGTTCCTCGGTAGAAACCAGATGAGGAACAAGTCTTGCCATCTCATTAAATCGTGAAGTGTACTGCCTGTGATTCAGGCTTCCCGCCTTCAGCACCAGAAACTCCCTTTCAACCTTGTCCAGCTCATTCTTGGGACAAAACTGCTTAGTGACCAGTTCCTTTAGATCATCCCAAGTCATCTTCTCTACATCAGCTGCAGCCTTGGATTGCATAATGGTGTTCCACCAGTGAAGTGCCTCCTCGACAAAAGAGTGAGCTGCAAACTTAACAGCTTGGTCGACTAGGCATTCACTGATGGAGATAACAGCCTCCATCGCGGTTACCCAGTGGCAGGTGGCCACAGCATCCTTCTTACCATCGAAGGTCGGTGGGTTACATCCCTTGAAGGACTTGTAGTAACAACCCTTCAGTTTCCCAGTCATAGAGTCGCCGCTCTTCGTCTCGATGATCACCACCTCATCTTCTTTGGTGCTTTCTTTAGTTCCCTCAGATTTGTCTTTTAGAGCATCCTTCAGTGCCTTAGCAATCAAGGCTGGTAGCTTTTCATCCATGATTCTGCAGACCTCATCAGAGATAACCTTCACCACAATAGGCTCAAGAGTGAACTCGCCTTCATTCTCTGGTTGCTCGCTGTGCTCGTGGTCATCTTCATTGATGGGTCCCTCATTCTCAACACGTGGTCCTTCAGGTTCCTGTGGTTGCTTAAGTGGTCTACCCTTTTGTCCAGCTGTAGAGCCCGCCAAATGATGAAGACTGACAAAGTCAACCCGGAAGAGTCAAAGTTGTTGGATAATTTCGTGTACAGCTTTTCGAGTACACGAAGTTATCGTGTACTCGAACCTTTTGTATCTAGATTTCGTGTACACCTAGGCCTAGTATAAATAGACGTATTTTGTACAGGTTTAGGTTGGAATCCCGAGGCATACGCTCTCTAGACGTATTGAGGCGCTTGTATTCGAAGTTTTGCAATATTTATAAAGTTTGCATTTTTCTACTTGCTTTCGTGTTTCTAACTTGGATTCCGCACTCGTTAGAGATCATTGATGATGTTTACAGAGATAAAGTTTGGATCTTGATCAGTTTGAGGACCTACAAGTGGTATCAGAGCTTGAGTGCTCTTTTCATCATCAAGGTAACAACTTTCTGAAGCAAGTTTTATACTTTATCATTCTTCTCTACTTCATCTAGCTGCTGTGTAAATTTGGGACTCCAAATCTTAAGAAATATTTTTATAAAATTTTTCTTAAGTATTTTCGAGTTCAGAATTTTCGAGTTCAGCTATTTCGAGTACAGCTAGAGTGTTCGAAGTATAAATATTTTTCGAGTACAAGAGGAGTTCGACTACATAATTTCGAATACAGTGTCAGATTCGAATACACACAGGATTTCGAGTACATGAGAATTTTTCGAGTACAAGAATATTTTCGAGTACAAGAATATTTTCGAGTACAGGGATATTTTCGATTACAAGGAGTTTCGAGTACAGATTTGTCTGTTTAACTTTGAGCAGTATCTACAGGGAGCTACAGGGAATTCGTGTACTAGACTTAGAAAATTTTCTGATTCATCATGGCTTCAAAGAATCTGACAAATTTGTCCAACTTACTCAATCTGGACAATGAGATCGGCACCGGAACAAAGCCACCAAGGCTCGTGTCAGGAGATAACTTCCAAGATTGGAAGTTCAGATTTCAGTCATTCATCAAGTATACCGATCCAAAGCTTTGGAGATCGATTGAGGAGGGTCCCTATGTACCCTCATACCAAAGTGAGATCAATGGTCCTCTTGTTCCCAAGGATCCGGAATTGTACACCGACAATGACATACTCATGATGGAAAAGGATGAAAAGGATATGCTTCGATTACAATGGCCTTATCGACTGATGTTGCTCATGGATTTAAGGAGCACAAGACTGCTAAGGAACTCTGGAATGCCTTGGTTGAAAGATTTGAAGGAAATGAGGACATGCGAGAAAGTCGGAAGGATATGCTCAGGCAGAGATTTAACATGTTTAATCACATCAAGGGAGAGTCTCTTGAAGCACAACTTAACAGATTTACACATCTGATGACTGAGATGACTAGTTCTGGAATTGAGATGACAAAGGGAGAAGTAAACAAGAAGCTGCTAAACTCATTACCTTACACTTGGAATTCAAATTGTACAACAATCAAAAGGACCAAAGATATGTACAAGACTTCTTTGAGTGAGCTGATCTCAATAATCAACTCCTATGATATGGATGATAAGCAGAGAGCACTGAATCATGCCAGCTCAATGGGCATTGCTCCTGCCTCTGAAAACTCTGCCCTTCTGTCAGCAATCAATCATCAATCATCAGGAATGCAGCACTATCAGCCCTCTTCATCTCATGTAATTCCTTTTGAGACTGCATTCTTATCATCTGGACAAACCGGATCAGTACCTAAAGTCAATCTAGAAAGTGAAGAGAATCTGCTGTTGTTTAAAGGATTCATGAACAGCTACAATGCTTTCATAGCAGGAGAATTGGCACCATCCAATCTCACTCAAGACAACCTAGAGCAAATCAATCCAGCCGATGTTGAAGAAATGGATATCTCGTGGCAGATGGCAATGGCAGTTTTCAGAGCAAAGAAGTTCATCAAGCGTTATGGAAGAAACAGCTTTGGAAACAATCCAGGAAAGAAGCTCGGTTTTGATAAGTCAAAGCTGCGATGTTACAACTGTGACCAACCGGGTCACTTTGCCAGAGAATGTAAGCAGCCAAAGGTGGATAAAGAAGGAGAGAAGAAACCTGAAGAGAAATCCGGGACGGCAGCTGCGGGAGGAAGCTCTAGCACATCTAAAGCGTTGGTGACTCAGGAGACTGACTCCTATGACTGGAGTGATCAGGTGCAGGAATTAGAGCTGACTTTAAGTCATGCATTCATGGCCGAGGTGGACGACAAACAGAAGGAGGTAACTGAAAATCTTTGCTCTACCTCATGCATTGATAAAGTATTTAAGTACAGATCACATAATGAATCATTAATCAAAGAAGTAACTAAACTTAAATACTTTAACTCAGAATTTCTTAAAAATGAGGGTATTTTCAAAAGAAAACTTGAGGCCGAGGGTCGGGATGTGGCAAGGCTAAAGGAACTTTTAAGTGACAAAGAGTCCAACTATCGAGATGCTCAAAGCAAAATCGATGAACTCACTTTAGAGTTGGACCAAGTTAAAACTCAGCTTTCTAAAACTTCAGTAAAATGCGAAAAGTTTGATTACTCAAGCAAAGTTTTAGAAAACATGGTAAACATACAATACCGGGTAAAGAAGGGTAAGGGTGTTGGTTATACTGAGTGTGAACCACCTTTTAATCATAACTACTCAAGCATGCCAAGGATCAACACATCTGTTGATGACTTGCAATCAGACTCTGATTGTACTTATGATTTTCCCACAAATCCTGTTGTTCTTGCAGTTGACCCTATTATGACTAATGATTCTGAGGTTTGTGCAGAAAAACTAAGTGTTTCAGGTTCAGAGGAGAAGGAGGTAGAAAGAAGTGCTAGGAGGAGCACAGATTGTTCAACATCTACAAGACAATCATCTTTTGTTCCAAAAACTGATTTTGTTGGAAAATTTGATGAAATTAATATTAAGCCTAATGATATGTTAAAAAGTTTTCAGAAAACATTTGCTATAAATCTTGTCTCACAATCAACTTCCTCTCCTTTGACCAAGCAGGCAGTCAAGGCTCATTCCACAGTTACTAAAGAGGGGGTTCCACAGTTGAATCCCAACTGTGAACCTTATGTTCCAACTGGGTCCTTGGAACAAATTTTCTCAAACTTATCCTCTGGTCAAAGTAAATGTGATGTTAAGCCCTTTGATCCAATTGAATTTCACCAAAAGGTCTGCTGCTATGCATGTGGGAAACCAGGCCACATTGCTAGACACTGTCTGCACCGACCTACTGAATTCTTCTATGGGAAGAATCAGAAGGTCATACCTAAGGCTAAACTAGTTAACAAACATGTGAGGACTGTACCATCCTCCAAGCCTAAGGCAACCTCTCAAAAGGGGACACAGACTCAGACTCCTTCCACTGCAAAAAGACATAAGAAATCAAACAAAACACAATATGGTTTTCGTAACCAAAATCAAAGAATTTTCAAAACTAAGATAAAACCAGTTGACCAGGGCAGTGGAAGCATGACAAAACATATTAAGCTCAATTCAGAAAGACCCAAACCCAAACCCAAGGATAGAGTTTCTTCTATTACCAAAACACCTAAATCTGTTATGATTTGGGTACCTGTTTCTCATTAATTGAATGTATACTATGCAGGGAAAGCCAAGCAAGCTTAAACATGTTTGGTATGTAGATAGTGGCTGTTCCCAGCATATGACTGGGGATTTCTCTCAGTTGCATGAAGTTACACCATTCAATGGAGGTTATGTATCATTTGCTGGAGACAAGGGAGGAAGGATAAGCATGAAGGGCACGATCACTAATGGAACTCTTAGTTTTGAAGATGTGTACTATGTTGAAGAGCTCAATCACAGTCTTCTGAGTGTTTCTCAAATCTGTGATAAGAGTTTTTCCACACACTTCACAAACAAAGAATGTCTTATTCTGAAGCCTGGCTTTGTAGTGCCTGAGAAGTGGATTCTGATGAGAACTCCAAGGATAAACAATGCATATATTATTAATATGAACTCCGATTCATTTACAGAGAACACGTGTTTGTTCTTAAAGGCATCGGAGCATGATTGTCTTTTATGGCATCGGCGACTGGGTCATGTAAACCTAAAGAATCTGAACAGACTCGCCAAGGGAGATCACGTCATTGGTCTACCTTCTAAAGATTTCTCCACTATTGAGAAATGTATCGCTTGTGCTAAAGGGAAACAACACAAGAGACCTCACAAGCCTAAATTGTTCAATTCCATCTCTTTAGTTCTTCAACTTCTTCATATGGATCTCTTCGGACCGGTTAACGTAATGAGTATCGGGAAAAAGTCATATTGTCTCGTTGTGACAGATGATTATTCCAGATTCACTTGGGTGTTCTTTCTAGCCAAGAAAGATGAAGCTCCAGAGATTTTGAAGAAGTTCATTACCTTGATTGAAAATCAGAAGAATCTAAAGGTCAAGGTGATTAGAACTGATAATGGAACTGAATTTAGAAATCAGACTCTTATAGATTTCTGTGATGAAAAAGGGATAGCTAGGCAATACAGTGCAGCTAGAACGCCTCAGCAAAATGGAGTTGCTGAAAGGAGAAACAGAACGCTTATAGAAGCTGCACGAACGATGTTGTCAGAATCAAAGCTACCAATCTTTTTCTGGGCTGAAGCAGTTAACACTGCGTGCTATGTTCAAAATAGAGCACTTCTGAACAAGCGTCATCAGAAGACTCCCTACGAGATTCTTTTCAATCAGAAGCCCAAAGTTGGACACTTCAAGTCATTCGGATGTCCTTGCACTCTTCTTCATACAGAGCCTAATCATAAGTTTGATGATAAGGCAGATGAGTGTTACTTCGTGGGCTACTCGTCTGAAAGGGCAGCATACAGAGTTTATAACAAGAAAACTCGGATGATTGTGGAATCATACTACTTAGATTGGCAAGAAATGAACTCTACTGATGCTGGTTCTAGTCCAAACTGGCTGTTTGAGTATGACTCCACTTTTAAGCCCTTCAGCACTCCATCTGAGAATGCAGGAGCATCTGAGCAAGCCGATGATTTCTACAAAGGTGATGATGTGGACTATAGAGTTGACTATGTTCCATATGATCCTAATCCTTTGACAGTTGATCCTCCTGGCATGTACAATCGTGACCCTCCAGCTCAGCCGACCCCTGTACAAGAAGTTCTCCCATCAAAACCAGACACTTCTCAGTCTGTTCAACCACTTCCAGAAGCAGATCAAGTCTCATCTTCCTCTCACCAGACCTTTGATAATCCATTGTTCTCAGATAACATTCCTGAGGAACATTGTGTGGATCAAGTAACTGAGTCAAGTGAAAAAGCTCATACCGACAACATTTCTTCCTCAAGTATAGATCAAGTGAATAATCTCAGCAACTTGCTAGACAATCTAGCTGTGGAAGAAGTGCCAACACTCAGTATAAACAAGAATCATCCAGTTGAAAATATTATTGGACCTCTCTCGGAAGGTGTTCTCACTCGAAGCAGAACCATTACAGCTCAGAACCTCTTGCCTGAAGAGACGACTACCAGAAGTCAATCAGGTCCAATTAATTCATGTTTATACTCTTGTTTTATCTCGCAGGTTGAGCCCAAGAATGTTAAAATGGCTCTCAAAGAGTCCAGCTGGGTTGAAGCAATGCAGGAAGAACTGATGCAGTTTCAGAAACTTAAAGTATGGAATCTGGTTCCCCTGCCCAAAGGAAAACTGCCTATAGGAACCAGATGGGTTTTCAGAAACAAAAGAGATGACTCTGGAGTCATTATCCGAAACAAAGCAAGGTTGGTGGTTCAAGGCTTTTATCAACAAGAGGGGATAGATTATGAGGAAGTCTTTGCGCCAGTAGCACGACTTGAAGCCATTCGAATTTTCTTGGCTTACGCCTCCTATATGAACTTTACGGTATATCAGATGGATGTGAAAACAGCTTTCTTATACGGAAAGGTAAAGGAAGAAATATATGTGTGCCAACCCCCTGGTTTTGAAGATTCTCAGTATCCAGAGCATGTCTACAAGTTAGACAAAGCTCTTTACGGCCTTCATCAAGCACCGCGAGCATGGTATGCTATGCTTACTGATCACCTACTCGCAAATGGATATACTCGTGGAGCTATTGATCAGACCTTGTTCGTCCGCAAAGATAAGAATAAGTGTGTGTAATCGAAATCTAGTACACGAAAATTGCATACTCGAAATGTCCCTATAAATAGTCCAACAACATTTAATTTCGAGTATCATTTGTTTCGTGTACAGACTTCTCCATTTCGAGTACAGATTTCATGCTCTGAGGCGATTTCGATTTCTAGACCCGATTTCAAACTTCTACTCCGGCCATCTTATAGATCATCATTAGGCGACCCTAGGTATAGAATTTTATCAAATTTTGACCGTGCATTCGAAAGTTATGGTTAAAATTGAGTTTCGAATACGCAACTTTCGAATACAGGAAGCTTTTGGTCAAATTGACCAAGAAATACTTGAAATTGGAAGGCAATCTGTAAATATGTTATTCGCCTCTCAATTCCGAGTATATTGAACCTGGTTAGAAATTCTAAGGAGCCAAAATGTTAAACTTTTCAAAGAATATTGAGTACACGAAAATAAAAACTTTCGAGTACAGGATTTCGTGTACAGTCTGGATTTCGTGTACAACCTGAATTTCGTGTACAGGTTATACTTCGTGTACAAATCACATTTCGTGTACATCAAGTATTTCGTGTACATCTTTATTTTCGTGTACTCGAAACTTAGAAACTTTTAACAAATCAGAGTTCGTGTACACCATGGTCTTCGTGTACATCGAGACTTAGAAAATTTTTCTTGAAGTTAAACTAACTTAATCAGTTTTAGTTTCAGATGGCAGACTTACGGTTCGTGCATGATCACAACATGACAGCATTTCTTGGGGAACCTCCAGCCAAACACTCAGAGTTCAAGAGTATGGTGGATGGACTGATTTTGTCACCCATCAACTATGCCATTATGGAGTATCCGCCCATTATGACCGACTTTGTTAGGAGCTTCTGGAGCACCGTGGAAGAAAGTGTCGATGCAGATGGAAACATCACTATCGTTGGAAAGATCCAGGGTCACCCCATCATCATTTCGGAGCAGATTATCAGAGAATGTCTGCAGTTCGGAGACAAAGATTCTGACCCAGTTGAGCTTGATCAAGCGTTGGTGAACCGAACTGTCTTTCAAATGGGACATGAAGGCGCATATCCACCCACTGAGAAGAAGCTATTGCATCCATATTGGAGATATCTGGCTCACGTAGTGACACAGCGTCTCTCTGTACGGAAGGGTGGATACGATGTGCTGAACTAGACTCTTAGTTCCTGTCTGGTGGCCTTAGCACTTGGAATGGATTTCAACTACTCCAAGATGATCTTCAACGACATGTACGCAAATATCAAGGGACGAAGAAAGGAACGTTTCTTGGCATTCCCTCGATTTGTGCAGATCATCATCAACAAGAAGTATCCATCTTTGACTCCCACTCTTGGTACTTTGGAGATCAAGAGAATGCGCGATGATATTTTCGGATACATGAAGATGAATAAACGTGGGAAGAAGCAATATGTTGGTCAAAGGCCTCTGATAAAGTTTGGACGTTTTGTAGGGGATGAGAACGTTGTGGAGGATCAAGGCACTCCAGTTGCCTTTGTGGCTAAGGAGCATGACATTCAGGCTACAAGTTCCAAAGCTAAAGCAAGTAAAGCTACAAAAGTTGCATCTGATGTTTCCTCTTCTTCATCAAGTGAAGATTTCATCCCAGAGGGGCCACCTCTCACAAGGCAAGAAAGGGAAGACGTTCAAGATGTTGATTATACTCCCACTCCCGAGTCCTCGCCAAAGAAGAAAAGGCAAAAGACGATGGCCCGAAAGGCAAAAGACCCAAGACTTCAGTCTATTCTCTCAAGCTTGTCCTTCTCCTCTGCTACTGCTGTCATGACCCAGGCATCTGTTAAACCCACTCTTGTCACCAAACCACCCTCACCACCTCACATCACCAAACCACCATCACCACCTCATGTCACATTACCACCATCACCACCACATGTCACACTACCACCCTCACCACCACCTGTCACAAAACCACCATCGCCCTCACCTGTCACTCAACCAACTCCATCACCTCAACCCTCTCAACCCATTAAGCCACAACAACACAAACCTACACCCAAACCTTCGAAAACCAAACTCATCATCCGAGTTCCCTCCACACGCCCATCCGTGACCATTCCGCCTCAAACCAAAACCAAAACCAAGACCAAATCACCTCCACCTCAGTCCGGAAGCAGCAAAGGAAAATCTCCTTTGCATTCCAACTCACCATACGAGCCTGTGCAGGTGCCTGTGGATCTCATTGGACTTCAGGAGCGAGTCTATCAGTTAGAGAAAGATGCGGAGATAAAAGACAAAATGATCATGAACCTACGTGAAGGGAAGATCAAGATATGTTCTCATCTGAACAAGTTCAGAGGAAAGGTCAAGGCTCATGAAAAATTCATCAGAATTCTTTTATTAGAGAACCACAAGATGCAGAGGGATATCAAACGACTCAAAGGAGAAGAAGTCTCCGAGTCTGAAGATGAAGTCATGGATGTCAGTGATGACAGTGACGACAGTGATTATGATGATAATGATGGAAATGATGAACAAGATCAAAAGAAAGAAAAAGATGAAAAGAAGGACAAGGATGATAAAGATGATCAAGGCGACAAAGATGATAAAGATGGAGATGACAAAGATAAAGACCAAGGTCCTCCTGATGACAAAGGTCAAGGTGGAGACTCTGGGAATCCATCATCTTCAGAAAGGCCTTCTGGTCTGTATGATGATCTATTTGGAGACATTCCAGATGACATCCTTTTTGGTGATTGTGTACAGCCAGACGAGACTACAGGAGCCGGACTTGACAGTATATTTGATGATCTTCCGGATGATTTTGATTTTGGGTCACCAAGCCATCTGAAGAATGATCAAGCCAAGTCTTCTGCAGGGGCATCTGTAGAAGAAGAACCAGAAAATATAATTCTTGGCAATGTGTCATCAGATCCTTATATCGATTATTTGTATGCCCACAAATACATTGATGCATTGGGAAATGAGATCACTTCTCTGAATGAAGTAATAGATAGCTGGTTTGATCGAAAGAAGGACTGGACGCCTGCTCCTCCAGTAGATAAAGCAGCTTGGTTCAAAGAGATGGGCGACCAGCATCCAGAGCATACCTTCATTTCCGATGACAGAAACCTATTTGCAGTTCGCAATGATAGATCAAATGTATGCTGCTGGATGTACGACAAACAAAGAGATATCTACTTGGTGAAACGGATGAGTGGAAAGGTCGAGTTCTACAAGAAGCCAAGAGATTTTTGTTCGTTGCCCAAAGTAGACATCAGAAGCATTGACAAGGCTATGTTCTTCAACCCGTCTAAGGACTCACAGGCTGATTTGTTCGCAAAGTTTATCAAAGATCAGTGTGAGAAGAATTTCCCTGTGATGCGCACGGCAAAGGGACGACGTTTTGTCTCTTCGTGCATCATAGATCCAAAGACAAAGAAGCCTTGGGTGTACTATAAGTACCCTCCTCCTCATGTAGAGCAAGCAGTCCCCGTCTCGCCAAGAGTTCCTGATAACTCTTTGGCTAAATTTCTATCTTGGTATTTTGATGATCTGAACCTTGCTGCAGTCATTCTTAGGAATATGGACGATATTGATGACATCGACATGATTCTTGACCCTATGGATCTTCTGAAGTATGGTAAGGATGACATGATGAAGCTGCACAACTCTCCTATACGAGTATATTCCGGAAATGATGAGCTGGCTAAGCCATTTACACGAGTTGTTGCTTATGCCATGAAGCTGAAGCTGTATGCTGGAGCAGGGCCACACAGTGTTACTCTTCCTATCGGATGACTTCGCCAGTCTAGGGGGAGTTTGTAGAGCCCGCCAAACGATGAAGACTGACAAAGTCAACCCGGAAGAGTCAAAGTTTTTGGATAATTTCGTGTACAGCTTTTCGAGTACACGAAGTTATCGTGTACTCGAACCTTTTGTATCTAGATTTCGTGTACACCTAGGCCTAGTATAAATAGACGTATTTTGTACAGGTTTAGGTTGGAATCCCGAGGCATACGCTCTCTAGACGTATTGAGGCGCTTGTACTCGAAGTTTTGCAATATTTATAAAGTTTGCATTTTTCTACTTGCTTTCGTGTTTCTAACTTGGATTCCGCACTCGTTAGAGATCATTGATGATGTTTACAGAGATAAAGTTTGGATCTTGATCAGTTTGAGGACCTACACCAGCCATCTTAACTTTCTACATAATGCAAAAATTGATGAGTCAGTACAGGAATCAGTTTAGCACGAAATAAGTGTTGTAAATCGTTAATGACGTTGATCAAGTGTTATTAACCATTTACCCAACTCATTGGCTCTAAACGTTTCCCATCCCATCTCTTCAATGTGCATGATACTAGCTACTTACATAACCTTACATCTAACCCTTAACTCATACATCTAACCCTTAACTCATACATCAACATTCGGCTCATGGCATCCGTTCATCCGTGGTTGGCAATCCTCATCAATTAATCCCATTCTTAGTTTAAGTCTTAGCATTTGGGATGATAAGATATCTCAAAGTATGGCTCTGATACCAACTTGCGAGACCCCGAAACAGGGAGACCCCACAGAGGTTGGTTTCGTCACAACACATAGCTCTTAAACTAAAAACTTTCAATATCATGCAGCGGAAATGTAAACATAGTTTGATAAACAGAAATCAGTAAAGTGTCTGTATCAAAAACATATCGGATTTGCCAAGACCATCGGATCGTCTGACTCTATGCCCGAACTCCATGCTTTCTCTTATTTTACCTTCAACCTGACATACATGCTAAATCAAGTCAGCTTACGCTGGTGAGTTCTAGTTTTCATAAGACAACATTAAACAGACATAACATAGCATTGTTCCGTACACATAATCCATAACCTTAGCACATAACATCGTGAACATCATCATCATACATTCCACTGTCACCATACGAACAGTGGGCTTATGCCGGCACAAGGCTCCATACCCAGTTATAGTCGTGGTTGACTATCATACCCAGTTATAGTCGTGGTTGACTATCATACCCAGTTATAGTCGTGGTTGACTATCATACCCAGTTATAGTCGTGGTTGACTATCATACCCAGTTATAGTCGTGGTTGACTATCATACCCAGTTATAGTCGTGGTTGACTATCATATCTACCCAGCACAAGAACTGGTACATCTTTAATACATATCATATAACACGTATAGGAACATCGTTCGTTCGTCATACATGATATACTAGCATTATATCATCTTTTATCATAATCATCATAACATTTAATGCCAGCATCATAAAATCATTCATCGTAGTCATCATGGCATCTTAGGCATGTCATACTAGCATCGTTTCATCATACCGTCATAACATACTAGCATCGTTATCATATCATAACATCATGTAATCATGCCTACATATCATACTTCCATCCTAGCAACCTAGGATCTTGCCATACTCCTTTACCTATTCTCATAGTTATCATCATGAAGCATGTTATCATAAAGTCATCATCATATCATATGCTAGCTTCATTATCATGTCATGTTATTCATTATCATAACTCATTTATCATGCATTCATCATACTTATCATACTTTCATGCCTAGGTCATACTAACACATAAACATGCATACATAGTCAGGGCATATCATCATTAATTCATCATTATCTTAAGCACATAACATCATAGACATAACAATAAGCATGTATGCCAGCCCAAAACATCAAACATAAAATAGGGCATCTAGAACTCACCTGATAGTAGACTCCTGTTATCCTTAGCCGAACTCCTTAGCTAGGGCCTTAAGGACCTACATCAGTTACATCGTCTCGTTACATTTCATCATATCACATTCTTAGACTTAGAATTTATTCTAGGTTCTCATAACCAACTAGTCCCCATTATAAACTCAAGTTCCCGAACTTTAGCTAAGTATCCGAAACACTTGAGGTCCATTTAACACCCCATACTCGAAACACACGTACACGAAATTCCTGGAGTTCACGAAATGGCCTGTACTCGAAATCATTAAGTGTATTCGAAATAATCCTTGTACACGAAATGGCCCTTGTACTCGAAATAACAATGTACTCGAAATACATGTATGATTTTGAGTACCCTCTGTACAGGATTTCGTGTACTCATCGTTTCGTCATTAAACGTCTTAGAAATTCATCTAAGACTTTGGGGAGCTAGTTCTAGGCTCCCTAGGGTGTTACCTACACACTGGAACCTCAAAGTTCCGAACTTTATGCCTAAAGGTGTGAGCTTTATGCATAAGTTCCCTTTTTGTATGACCATCCTAACTTTTGTATAAAAATCCAGCTTTCTATATATGAATCACTTACTTGAAGGTAGCTGATTCTCTTGGCAGAATCCCGTGTTTTTCCTCCTTCGTTTGGTCGATTAAAAGCTCGACCTTTGCAGTGCTCGAACTTTGCTTCGTGTACTCGAGAGATGATGTGCTTCAACCAAAGGTTAGCATGTTTCCCAAGACCCTACTATTTATAGACAGTGTCCTGTACCTGAAATTGTAAATTTCGAATACTATGGTTTTCGAGAACTACTGTACTCGAAATCCTATTTTGAGTACACGACTTCGAGGCCTGAACTCAGTTATTTTTCGTCCTTTTTTTCCTAGCAAGTTATTCGTTTCTTACGCATTCGTAAGTTCAAGTAACTTGTATTAGAAAATTTTGGGATGTTACAAGAGGCAAGTAGAGGAAGCCTGCGGCTCGATCTTTGTTTGGTCAACTTTCTAGGCCTGATTACATAGCCCCGGTTGGTCGGAGATGGAGGCACGATGATTTTGATTCAGATATGGAGGATATAATTGTGCCTGATGATGGTGGTGATGATGATGCTGGGACAGAAGCTAGTGGTGCAGGTGGTAGTAGTGGTGGTGTTGGTGAAAGCTCAGTTGCTGTGAGCATTGTAGCTGTTAGTTCTATTGAGGTGAGTGCTGATATGGGTGACTTGACTACTACTGCTGATGTTAGACTAATTGAGGCTACTATTGTGTCTGCTGGTGCTGGTGTGAGTACGTTTGTGGCAGATGATGAGGATGTTGATATTGACTGACTGTTGGAGCTGGATTTCATGACCACTATAACCTCCACAGTGACTACTCCTCTCGATACGACAGGCACCACATCTACAGCTGATGGGGATGAGTCAGATGACTCAACTGATGATGATGGTGAAGCTGGTGCTGTTGTAGCTGAAAGTTCTGATTCAGAGGATACACCAGATGATGAGTTTGAGAGTGTATGGGTAGGTGGCAGATTGGTGAAAAGGAAGAGGAAGAGGAGTGAAGCTGAGATGGAGGAGATCACCGATCCTTCATTTATTCCTGAGTTTGAGATTTCTCCACCTCCTCGTTCCTCTGCTCCTGTCACTGCAGCTGTGTCTGTTGCTGCTGTTCAGTCTACATCAACTTATACAGGGAGAAGAAAGAGATCTAGACTTTCTTTCCAGAGGAGGTCAGAACTGGCGACAGCTACTACAACTACTGTTACATCTGTAGTAGCTGTCTCAGTTTCTTCACTGACCAGGTCAAGGGCCATTCCGATTCGTGCTACTACGGCTCCTCTGACCACCTCTATTGCCCAGGCTCCCATATTCACTGCTGCTTCTGCTGGTCCCTCCATATCACGAGCTGACACGTTCATTCCTACTGTTTCAGTTGTGGATTAATTGAGCACTTTGAACAGTATGGTACTGAGATTGATGGAGAGGAACATGGAGAAGGAAAGGAAGAGCATGGAACATGATCTGGTTATCGCTCAACTTACTCAGAGGATAACAGATCAGGATGCACTGCAGCTTCAAGCTGCTGATCAACAAGCAGATCTCAGAGATAGATCAGCGCAGCAAGAAGAGCAGTTACTGTAGTACTTTGATGAGCTTCATCAGTTGGCATTGACTGTCACTGATTTCAGTGACCGGATCCTGTCTCTAGAGACTGAGAATGCTAGGCTAGCTGATCAGCTTGATTGTCTCAAGGATAGCACTCCCAGGATCGAAGGCATTGTTGCTCACTCCGATGATTTAGATTCCGATAAAGAAAAAGAAGAGGAAGAGGAAGATGAAGAAGATGAAGACGAATCTGATGAGGAGAAAGTGGATTATGAAGACACTGATAAAGATGAATCAGACGGAGATGATCAGGATGGATCAGGGAGCGGATCTTCTAGTTCGTCGAGTTCAGATGATGTTGAAGATGATGATCAAGATCCTCCTCCCCCTGAGATCCGGTCTAAGTCAATGCATGATAAGAAGAAGGCTCCTCCTCCATCTCCTCCCAAATAGACAGAAGAGCCAGCTGCTACTGAGGAAGTCCAAGTTATGCCTTTTAGACGTCAACTGGATGAGACTCTTACTATGATTCTTGACGCTCAAGCCATCATACAGCACTCAGTTATCTATGACAAAGAGGAGGGAGAGATCATACACTGCTTATCAAAGGAGCAAATTGCAGAGTTATTCAGGCTAAATCCAGATGAGGTTATCACTGATGGTACCTATGTTCATGTGGATGATGAGCCTACTCCAGAGATCTTTGATGATGTAGATGAAGTCATCCTGGAGGATATCACTGATGAAGAATACCCGAAGTATACATCAGCTGAGGACGAGCTGCCAACTTTCACTGATCAGTTTGATCAAGCCACTGAAGATCTGCTGATCCGATACTTAGAAGAACAAGTTGAGGTTAGGAAAGCCGAAGCTAATGATCAGAAAAGAAAAAAAGAGGAATGGATGGCCTACTGGGAGGTCTTGAAGAAAGAGAGCACAGTAAAGATTCCAGCTACACACAAGAAAAGTCTACAGAACCAAAGGCTACAAAGCTGGAGGTCAAATCTTGAGCTGGGCATACTTTCACGATCTCGGATGCTATGCATTGAAAAGAGAAAAAGGCATTGACTACTTCAAGCATCCTCATGTTTTTAAGACGTTGCCGGATTTTGAAGTGAATTAGTTAGCACGTCTAAATATGCTTTATAGTGAAGATTCTGGAATGTCATCCTGGTTCTCTCGACAAATTCAGTATGAGTACAGGAAGAAATGGGTGACCTTCCAACCACAATAGCCTGAAAGATACTATCTGCCTGAAATTGATGGTCAGTTAAGGAAGCACAAAGTTCTCCTGAAGTGGCTACCTCCCATAGCTTTGAAGAAGATTCCGTTAAGGAAAATGCGACAAGACTTTATGGATGGCTTCCGATGGTGGTATTATGATGGAAGGACTGTAGAGGCAGTGATTGTTTTGTGTAAAGAGAAGAAGTGGGAGACTATACGGATTTTTGAGCCAATGTGGTTGACTAACTTGTCCCACAAAGATGTCCTAGCACTTTATCCTCATCAGATTTTATTTGATGTACAAGACATGGTACAGGCACTACAGTTCATGAGGGTGATCCGTCTCTGCAGTATATTCAAGATTCATGCTGGAGCAGACTGGAAAGCCATTTCAGAAAAGTATTTCAAGAAAGACATTTCCAAGGAGTGAACTAGGTCCAAGGGGGAGTTTGTAGATGCATTATATGTCCCTAGTTCAATTTTGTATTAATCATCATGTAAAGTTCAAGTTATATTAATGGAAGTTGTCTTTATATATTGTTCTTAATGTTAAATGTTAATCATATGATTGTTTGATTTGGTTTATTAATATTTGAGTATGAATGCTACACATTCGGGCGATTGACTCTAACGAATGAAGTCATTCGCCGAATGAGAGACCTAGCGAATGACAGGTGATTGAATGAGTAATTCGCCGAATGACTCATTCGAATGACATGTCCATTCGACATAGTCATTCGCCGAATGAGCTGCTCCGGCCACTCATTTGGCCGAATGACTACAGTCTATATATACAAGTTCAAATCATTTCAAACCAAACTTTTGATAGCCCTCCTTCTTCCCAGAGCACTTAGTGTCAAAACCCTAGAAGATTTGAGCGGCCTTTGATCATCCAAGTTCGATTCTTAACCATTGGTGTTCGATTCTTATTCACACGTCATTCCTACGCACTTGGATCATCACGGTTGCTGTTGGTTTCGTTTGGAAAACCCTGGAATAGGATTCCGCACTATTTCAGAGGCTGTCGAGTAGATATTCGTAGGAATCGGATTGTTTTTGAGCTCCTAAGTGGTCCTACAAAGATCTTCTAGGGTTTGACACTAGGTGCTCTAGGAAGAAGGAGGGCTCTGGAAAATTAGGTTTGAAATGATTTGAACTTGTATTTATAGACTGAAGTCATTCGGCCGAATGAGTGGCCGAAGCAGCTCATTCGGCGAATAGCTCATTCGCTTGACTAAGTCATTCGCTAGGGCGTTCATTCGGTGAATGACTTCATTCGTAGAGTCATTCGCCCGAGTGGTCAGTATTCATACTCAAACATTAATAAACCAAATCAAACAATCATATAATCAATATTAAACATTAAGAATCAATAAAGAAAGACAACTTCCATTAAAAACATGAACTTTACATAATGGATAATACAAAATCGAACTAGGGACATTTAATGCATCTACAAACTCCCCCTTGGACCTAGTTCATTCCTTTGAAGTGTCTTTCTTGAAGTAATTATCTGAAATGGATTTCCAGTCTGCTCCAGCATGAATCTTGAATATACTGCAAAGCCTGATTACCCTTATGAGCTGTAGTGCCTGTACCATGTCTTGTACATCAAAGAAAATCTGATGACGATAAAGAGCTAAAACATCTCTGTGTGACAAGTTAGTCAACCATATCGGGTCAAATATACGTTTAGTCTCCCATTTCTTCTCCTTACACAACACAATCACAGCCTCTCCAGTACGCCCATCGTAATACCACCATCGGAAGCCCTCCATAAAGTCTTGACACATCTTCCGTAAAGGAATCTTCTTCATAACTCTAGGAGGTAGCCACTTCAGGATAACTTTATGCTTCCTTGACTGACCATCAATCTCGAGCAGATAATATCTTTCAGGCTGTTGAGGTTTGAAGTTCACCCATTTCTTTCTGTACTCATATTGAATCTGTCTTGAAGACCAGGCAGACATTCCTGAATCCTCACTATACAGCATCCTCAAGCACGGAATTTGATTTACTTCGAATCTAGGCAGCGTCTTGAAATCATGCGGATGCTTGAAATAGTCGATTCCTCTTTCCCTCTTCACAGCATAACACCCCAGATCGTGAAAGTATGCCCAGCTGAGAATCTGACCTCCAGCCTTGTAGCCTTTGGTTATATACAATTTGATGTGTGTGGCTGGCATCTCCACACTACTTTCCTTTTTCAATGCTTCCCAGTAAGCTTTCCACTCTTATTTTCTTTGTTTAAGATCTTTAGCTTCAAACTTACTCCTCTCGACCTGTTCTTCCAAATATCTGATCAGTAGCTCTTCGGTAGCTTGATCAAATTGATCATTGAATGTCGGCAGTTCATCTTCAACTGATGTATACTTTGGATACTCTTCCTCTGTTAAGTCTTCCAGAATAACCTCTTCAACATCGTCAAACACTTATGGAGACGGCTCCTCATCAACTAGAGCTGAGGCATCATTAGTAATAACCTCATTAGGATTCAACCTGAATAGCTTAGCTATTTTCTCCTTAGATAGACAGTGAATAATCTCCCCCTCCTCTTTGTCGTACCTTACTGAGTGCTGTATAATACCTTGAGCGTCCAATATCATCGTCAAAGTCTCAACTAACTGACGTCTCAAAGGCACAACCTTAACTTCCTCAGCAACTTTGGGTTCTTCAGTAGTAGCAGGAGAGGGGGAAGGAGCTTTAGCACCGTTTTCATGCTTAGTCTTTGTCCGGATCTCAGGAGGAGGAGGGGCTTGATCATCATCATCATCATCATCTGAACTTGAGGACCCAGAAGTCCCACTCCCTGATCCAGACTCATCATCATCATCTGAGTAATCGTTTTTCTCTGACTCTTCATAATCAACTTTTTCCTCCTCAGACTCTTCATCTTCTTCTTCTTCTTCATCTTCCTCTTCAACTTGTTTGTCTGATTCATCGGAATGAGCAGTAGTGCCTTCGATCCTAGGAGTGCTATCTTTAAGGCAATCAATATGTTCAGCGAGCCTAGCATTCTCCGTCTCAAGAGTCAGAATCCGGTCACTGAAATCAGTGACAGTCAATGCCAACTGATGTTGCTCATCAATGTACTTTAACAGCTGCTCCTCTTGCTGAGCAGATCGAGCTCTTAGATCAGCTCTTTGATCGGTAGCCTAAAGTAGCAAGGTATCCTGCTCATCTACCCGCTGGGTGAGCTGGGCAATAACTAATTCCTGCTTCTTGTTCTTCTTTTCTTGTTACAGGCTCCTCTCCATCAATCTAAGTATCATACTGTTCAGTGTGCTCAGCTGATCAACAACTGAAACAGTAGGTACAAACGTGTCAGCTCTTGAAGTGGAGGGACCAGTTGAAGAAGCAGTAAATATAAGAGCCTGAGTCATAGAGGTAGTCAGAGAGGCCACAGAGGAACGTATCGGAATAGCCCTTGACCTGGTCAGTGAGAAACTGCAGTTGAAGCCACTGATGTGACAGTAGTTGTGGCAGCAATTGACAGTTCTGACCTCCTCTGAAAAAGAAACATGGCTCTCTTCCTCCTACCAGCTGGAGATGATGTAGACTGATCAACAGCAATAGAAACAGCTGCAGTGGCTTGAACAGAGGAATGAGGAGGAGGTGAAATATCAAACTTAGGAACAAAAGAAGGATCAGTGATCTCCTCCATCTCAGCTTCACTTCGTTTCACAGCAATTAGATGTGACACTCTTGGTTTTGATTGAAAACGAGCACACAAGCATGTGGCGAACATGATGTCTGGCTGAGAAGCAGTTAGATACATCAGAGAACCAATTATTCCTCAGTATAGAGTGGCATCAATTAACTCCCCCTTTTCATCTGGTGTAATCCCGTGATTAACAGCCACAGGGGTACCAGCAGGTTTCACATCTGACATATTGAACCGACTCAGTATGTCACCAACATATTTGGTATGATGAATGAAAATTCCTGCCTCAGACTGATCCACCTGTAATCCCAGAAAAAATTTCATCTATCCCATTGAGCTCATCTCAAACTTCTCCTTCATTACCTTCTCAAATTCTATGCACAGACTATCATTCATGGAACCAAAGATGATATCGTCCACATAAACTTGTACCAAGAGTAGATCACTATCCTTTTCTCGAATAAACAGTGTACAGTCAATGACACCTCTTCTAAACCCGTTGCTCAGAAGGTGAGTGGAAAGTGTCTCATACCATGCTCGCGGTGCTTGATGTAATCCATATAATGCCTTGTCTAACTTGTAGACTTGGTCACGATGCAATGGATCTTCAAACCCGGGAGGTTGACTGACATACACTGTTTCACTGATCACACCATGAAGGAATGCACTCTTGACATCTATTTGATATACTTTAAACTTTTTGAAGGATGCATATGCCAAGAAAATACGGATTGCTTCAAGTCGAGCAACTGGTGCAAACACTTCATTATAATCCAACCCTTCTATCTGTCAGAGTCCTTGAACCACCAGATGTGCCTTGTTTTGGACAATGATTCCATGTTCATCCTTTTTGCAATGAAGAACCCATCTGGTGCCTATTACTTTTGCACCTTTTGGTCTGTCAACAAGTTGCCAGACACCTAATTTTTTGAATTGTAGGAATTCTTCTTGCATAGCATCAACCCATGATTCTTCCTTTAAAGCCTCAGTGACGGTTCGTGGTTCAACTTGGGAGATAAAACAGGAATGGGCACAGAAGCTTACATCTGAAAAATCAAGAATGCCTGCAAGTCCCCCTAAAGAAAGCTGGTTTCTTGTTTTAACCCCATCTAATGGACTTCCAATAATATTCTCTTGAGGATGAATACGATTAATTCTTCCAACCGGATGAGGAGGAACCTCAATCTGTGGATCTAGATTGTTCAGATTTAATTCCTCAAGATCAGGTACAAGATCATTAACATCTGGTTCGGGGGCAGCCGACTGAATGGGATTGTCATCTGTGTCTGAGCTGTCATCATTTGTATGTACTGGAGGAATTGAAATGGATGAAGGTTGCACTAGTTCATCAGGTGCATTTTGTGCATCATACAACATTTGAACAGCAACATCTTCATCTGAGTAAATGGGAGGTATATTAAATGAGTCAAAAAGGCCAGAATAATCAAACATCAAGACTGGGCTTTTTCCAGGTCGGGGCATAGAGTATCTTTCAACATCAACGTGGTACCACTCCTCTACATTTTGAGTTGACCTGTTGTATACCCGCTTATTAGGAGTGCTGTACCCAAGAAAATACCCTTCTTCCGCCTTCTCATTGAACTTGCCTTGCTCGTGTTTCTTAAGCATAGTGCAGGGTGCACCAAAGGGTTCAAGATACTTAAGATTTGGCTTTCTGTAATGAAGTAGTTCAAAGCAAGTCTTCCCATGTCTCTTCACTATCAAAACCTGGTTCAATGTGTAGCAAGCATTTGCTACAGCCTCATTCCAGAACTGAACTGGAAGAGAAGAATCATCAAGCATCGTCCTAGCAGCCTCAATCAAAGTTCGGTTCTTTCGTTCAGAAACACCATTCATTTGTGGGACATAAGGGGCACTAAATTGTTGAACAATTCCCCGTGCATTGCAGAAATTCTCCATGTTGTGGTTCTTCAATGTTGTCCCATTGTCTGTTCTGAACATACAAATCTTGAGCTTATAAAGAGATTCAAGTTTGGTAACCAACATTTGAATGCAGTCAAACATTTCAGATTTCTCCTTTAGAAAGAACAACCAAGAGTATCTTGAAAACTCATCAGTTATGACAAGATAGTATTGATCACCGGCTATACTCTTGCGGTTAACGGGACCAAAAAGATCCATATGGAGAAGCTCAAGTGGAACAGTGATTGAATGATATTTCTTTGGCTTGTGAGACTACATGGTTTGCTTTCCCTTCTTGCAAGATACACAGACATCAGACAGCTTAAAGTTCTTCAGACTAACCCCCTCAACCAAATTGTTGTGTACTAAGTGGTTCATCTTGCGTAGACTCAAATGACCCATCCTCTTATGCCAAAGGATTGAATCTTTCTCAATTGCCTTTGTCATAAAACATGAAGCTGTGGAGAATGTTGTTGAAGTTGTGGCCATGTTGAGTACATACAAGTCTTGCTTTCTGGGGGCTTACATCAGGATCCAATCTTCAGGGATAGTAACACCTTGCTTTAGAATGTAGGATTTGGAGTCATCAAAGAGAACCTAGTACTGTGTATCACAAATCTGTGATACTGAAAGAAGATTATTCTCCAACTGCTTGACATATCAAACTTTGTCAAATGAAACTTGCACATGTGATAGAATGCCCTCTCCCGTGATAAAACCACCTTTGTCACCGGCAAACGCTACGTATCCACCTGGAACTGAATTCACATTGGTGAGCAGTGATATGTCATCAGTCATGTGCCTGGAAGCCCCACTATCAACGATCCAAGAGCTGTTAAGAGCAGCTGTTGGAGCAACCTACACAAAAAGATTAAACAATTAGTTCATTTTGGTAAACCAAGCCTTTACAGTCTTGGGTTGACCCAATGAGTCTTGGATCCAAACAAAAATCCATTTACCATCAGAAGTAGCCTTGTCTGGATTTGGTGAAACTGTAGTCTCAGAAGACTTAACTTTCCAGACTGTGTTTTTGCTATAAGAATTTTTCAGGTAAATGGATGATGACTTTGCTGGATTAACATTAATCACTTTGGAACGTCTAAGTTCACCAGTTTTCCTTTACCCTTGTCCAAAGATTTAATCTCTATTGGTTGTTTGGGTTTTGTCTGAGTTGACTTAGGTTCAGATTTGACAAAAAATTGAGTTAGTTTTCTGGGTGGTGCAACCTTCGGTCCGATCAACTGTGGACAAAATCTGACTATATGTCCAGGTATACCACACTCAAAACAAACTCTGTCACCCTTTTTATGAAAATGTTTTAATTAAGAAAAATATTGCCTTTGTAGTTTAAAAACATTTTTTTAGGCTTGTTCTGATTAAAACCCAAACCCTTTTTCCCATTAGGAACAAGATTGTCAATCTTCTTTGACACACAAGCTTCGTTTTCTTTTGAAGCTTTGACAAAGCTTAAAGCTTGATAGGTTTTTGATGATGAGATTGGATCACCTTTCATGACAACAGGAGGTTGATTTTGAGTAATTACACAGTCAGATGAATAATCGGATTCATCTTCAGAATCTGAGACCCAATCTTCAACAATCCCCTCCACAAAAGATTCCTCTCATAAGGAGGAACCCTCATCAGTAATCATCCCGATTTGATCAATTACTAATTTAGTTTTAACTTGAAAATCTTTATCATCTTTGTCATCTGGTGGGTTGACAAAGCTGTTCAAGTTTGGTGGAGGACAATGTTGATAACTCACCTTTTCATTACCCTTATGATCAGTACCCTTACTGATCATATGCTCAATGATATATGAAGAGCTCTCATAGCTCTTGAGCTTTTGTTCTAGGGTCTCATAGTCACACTCGACTATTGCTAACTTCTTCTTTATCTCATTGATGGTATTAAGATAAGAAGTGATAGCATCCTGCTTGTTCAGAACAGCAATCTCAGCCTCATGAAGTTGTCTATTTAAAAGTTCAATTTTAGCTTGAAAATCTTTTTCATTTGATTTTGAAAATTTGTTAGCCTCAATACACTGGTTGAGATCGCTAATCAAAGCAGCATTGTGAGTCTGATAAGCAAGGACCTTGCTATCAAGGTCAGCACACTTAAAACATGTAGAATGAGAAGAAGAACATTCATTAGATACCTGATCTGATTGTTAAGATGCAGCAGGAGTAGCAGATGAATCTACCATCAAAACAAACTGAGCAACAGGTTTTTCAATGTCAACATCAGAATCAACTAGAGTGTTTGAGTCTGAAGAGCTTTCTGACTCTGAACTCCATGATTCTTCTCCACTGATTTGTGATTCACCAGAAGTACTCTCTTCATATTGATCATTCAACTTGTGAATCTCAGCAACACATGCTTTATCAGATTCCCCTTGATCAGAATTGAACCGAAAATCCCAGTTTTCACCTTCATCTTGTTGCACCATCAACACATTGCCTGTATTTAAAGAACCAGCCTGAGTAGGAGAATCAATAGGAACAAGTCTTCTCTCTGGATTTGCTGCCGAAGACTTTTGATGCTGAAAAGGATTCTTGTTTCCAGCTTTCCTTGGATGTTTGCATTGTCTGGAAAAATGACATTTCTTTCCACAATCGTAACAAGTAACAGATGCCATGTCAAATCCAAACTTGGATTCCTTGTTCAAGTTGATGTCTTTTCCTGTTCTTTTAACAAACTGCTTTGCTCTCCTAACAGCAATTGCCAAAGCCCACATGATGTCAATCCTTTCCATGTCATCTGGGTCTATCTGAGAGTAGTCATCATTTGTTAGATAAGGATTGCCAATCTGTCCTGCTACCAGTCCATCATAAGAATTAACCAAAGTGGACAAAAGACCCATATGCTCTTTAGCAATCTCAACAGTAACTTTATCAAAATTCTCTGTCTTCAGACTTGTGACAGGTTGATGATGTTCCTTTTGAGAGCTGGATGAAGAGGATGACTGATTGAAATGAATCTGAGTAGAAGATGGAGCATCAATAGTCTGAGAAACAAAAGCCGTCTTCAATGGAGCATAAGAAGATGATTTCTCAACAGTAGGAGTAGAATAACACAATGATGGATCCTGAACTTGAGCAACTCTTTTAGCCTTCCGCTTGTTCTCTATTTCTTGCTCTTTCAGCTTCTGTAAGAAATCATTGATATCCATGTTATCCATCATCTCATTCTGCTTAAGAACCATCAGGAATGACTCCCACTTGGGAGGTAAAGCATCTGCCAAACATTGAATCTTCTCCTGAGTTGTAGTTTTAAGTTGATGATTGAACATCTCTCTCAAAAGATGTTAAAATCTAGCAATCAGATCATCCAAAGATTCATTCCCAACATACATGAAGGTGTTGAATTCATTCCTCAAGGCCTTTGACTTGATATTCTTCAAAGCATCATTGCCCTCATACCGCTGCTGCAAAGCATCCCACAAATACTTAGAAGATGTAAACTTCTGAACTGATGGAAGATGTTAGTAGCAATGGATTGAGATAGAATAGCATAAGCTTTCTTCTCATAATCATATAGCTTTCTCTGAGGCTCAGTCATCCGTGTGACTAACATAGGAGTTCCATCTTCATTAAGAGGCCTGGATAACCTCCCTCAATCATCATCCATAAGTTGGTATCCAATTCATTGATGTGAATCTCAAATCTGTACTTCTAGTGTGGATAATCATCTAAGGATAGAAACTTGGGAGCTTTGTTGGAGTTTCCTGTCTCAGTCTCAGTCAGCAACAACGTCTGAATACGATGATTCTGAATTGCCATCAATGCTAAATCCTCCATTTAATCAAGAATAACAAGATTCAACACTTAGAAAAGTTTTCAAACTGATGGCCGAATGAAGAAACTTGGAGCAAATGTCGAGGCCCGAATGAAATAATACTGACGAATGAAAAGATGAGTATGAAAGTTGGGCAAAAGGACCTATTCGGCGAATGAAGGATCGAATGAGGCTATTTGCCGAATGAGTGTGGAGAATGAAGCTATTCATCGAATGACTAGGACGAATGGAGCTATTCGGCGAATCAGTGTGATTCGGCCAAACTTATTCGGCCGCCATGCTCATTCGGCCGATCTGATGTTTTCAGCAACAAAAATCTCGATAAATTTTGATTTTGACCAAATCTATGTACCAAAATTGGTACAGAACACCATGAATAGATTACCAACCAATTGGGATAAAGGTTTAGACAAAAAAACCCCAAAAACCCATGGATTTTGAATGAAACAGTGACTTGGAGACTAACAAATTCAGGGTTTTTACAAGTTATGAAAATCGAATCTTAGATATGATGATTTTGAATGGAAATTGAGTAGAATCAAGAGCAATTGGTCTGATACTGTCACACCCCGGGTCGGCGGAAACGGATCGGGTTTTCCTGTCGGGCGGAAGGTTCCCAGGGCTTGATATCATGAGTGATAATCAAATGATCAGATTGTTTACATAGCACATGAGATATAAATGAGAAATGCTAACCATGACATGAAATAGAATTACAAAGTTAAATTACATTATTCCATCATAATTTAACTAAGTAAATCTAATCAAAAAGATTTACTTAGTAATTTAACTAAGTTAAATTACATTATTCCAACACATTATTGTATATGTAACTGTTGATGATTGAAGGAGGATCTTTTGACTGGACCCGCTTACTTTTCTTTGTATTTCCTGCTGAAACCAACCTAAGAGAAAGAGACCCAGGTGATATGGATTCGCTAGGACGGAGTTGCTGTCGATTGAGGATTGGCCGAGGGGAGTGCCATCATGTAGCTGGGTACAATATGAGTTTATATCTTCTATCTGTACAAGATATACAAAAGATGATTCATTGTCTTTGTCATCCAAAAGTATGCAATCATAAAAGTATCTAGGTCTTCTAATAGTCCACTAGCTATTCCATGCATATAAGTAGCTACACCTGTTCATCACCTGAGAAAACATGTAATTAAACAAAGTCAACACTAGGTTGGTGAGTTCATAAGTAAGTTAAATGAAAACCTTGATACATTCACATGCACAATCACAATGTTCATGATGTTACTTGTATGTTATCTGTTTCACCTGTTCTCCCAATGGCTTTTCAATAGTTATATTCACAAATATTATATCATCCTAGTAGTGATGCTTATATATAGGGCATATGTAAGGGAACTAAGCCCTAGCCAACATCCCACCACATCACTACTAAAATTCCACACTACTTGCTATACAACTATTGATTTTCATTCCCATTCCATATGTTTGTCTCTTTGTTGATCCCATGTGATATCATGAATAGAATAATATAATGATAGTGTTGTAGTTATCAAACCGAAGTATTGATTACCATATATGTAGAAAGGATATTAGATTTACTTAATATGTTCCTTGTATTATTCTATTGTCTATGGGTTAACTGTTGTTTTACTTTTAATTATTAAAAGTGTTAGTTAACTGTTTGTCATTTGTTTTCCTCATGCAGTGCATAGAGCCTAAAAGGAATCCATTACAATCCTCACGTAATCAGATTTCAATGCATCCGATTTACCTCTATCACCGTGTGTTCCCAGTGCCTTCATCGAAATTGTTACTAGTAATATGACATGATAGAAAATAAATTCCTCAGTCTACTAGCCCACAAATAACGATGGATGATGTACATCTATGATACCATTGTTCTCCATGTGTGAATGTTCTCCATGTGATTAACAAAGTTGAATAAGAACTTGTCTTATTACGTTATGTTAATCATTTGTGAATGATGTTGTTATCATGAAGTTATGTTATCATGATTATCATTCAATGTAATCCATATGTTCACCATGTAATCCTTAAGCCGTAGTAAGAACAAGTCTTATTACCCTTAAGTGACGCAGGTGGTGGATACCCAATGTGTTCATACTATCACATAGTATGTTTTTAAGTTGTAGACTAAGTATTATAAGTACTTGCTTATCACACTTATTCAATTAAACATGGAATGATATTAAGAAGATATTCTATCTTCTAATCATTCATGTGTTGTGTAGTGTCACCATGTTTCACTGTAGTAGTTCTCATTGTTTGTTTGTGTATGAATTGTTTCAATGTTTATTTATGTAGGAATAACTAAGTGTTATAAGTTAAAATCTTACAACTATGTTATTCAAATGTGTTGATGATTATGAAATTACATTATCATATTCATCTGAGTTTCCCTGTTATCTCATGATCATACAAGCATGCATACAGTGATAAGCGATAATATACAATTTAATATTATCTAAATCAAAGTATAATTAACATGTTAAACAAAATTTTAAATAAATAAAGGTAAACATGTTTCTCATCCCTGAGATTTAAAATCAGTAAAGATTAAAAAAGAAGGGGCATATGAACTCACCTTGTTGTAGTGGTTGACTTAGCTTAAAAGAAGAATACACCGCTCTTGATTGTACTTGTTGTGTTGTTCATGATCCTGTATTGATTTCACGTTGTGTTTATCATAAAATTATTGATTGTAATTTATTTATGTGCGTGTGTGTGTTAACCCTAAAGTTGGTTAACACACGCGTGTCTCGGTCATTGTTCCTCATTCGACCCATTCTGATTGTTATAGACTTACATGTTCCTCGATCCTCATTCGACTCATTCGACCCTTGAATTACACTTGAAATCACTTGTACGTTCAATAAAACTATTTAGTTTTTAATTGTTGGGAGCTTAAGTCCACAATCTTGTTAACTTGCAGTAATTTAGTTGAATAATCTCATGCCTATTATTAAACAACTTAGTTTAAATGTGTTGACTTTTCTCCCTAGTTATTGGGCCGAATGTGGGCTTTGCCTTGGACTCAGGAATATGGTTTTTTTTTTTGAGTCCGATATCATATGTGACCGAACAATCCCATTAGGCCGCATCAATGTAGTGGGCCAGAATGCGGGCTGCCCCAATGGGCCGAACAATTGTATTCGGGCTAGCCAATCGTGTTGGGCCAACTGTTGTTGGGCCTAAAACTGGTTGCGCCATTAACGTGTGGGCTGCTATAGGTGGTTCCACTGTTGGCTGCTGGGCCTTATAATTAAAGTTGGGCATGGTCCGGATAACTGGGCCGGATGGGTATGCGATCAGGACAGGTGTTATGGGCCAGTTCTGTCTTGCGATTGGGCCAAGACATGGCCACATGGGTCGAATAAGGTGCTGTTGGGCTAAACAGCCACGTTGGGCCGTGTATAATTACTATGGGTATACTTAGTGTTTATTGGGTTGTATTGGACCCCGGTTGGAAATACAGTGGGTTCGGCTCAATGAGTGTTTAAACGAGTGATAGGTTCGGCCGGTGATATTCAAGACTCATGGAGTTCGGCTAGGTTCGTGGCACCCAAGCACCCAGGTTCGTCTAGGGTTAGCCGAGACTCAAAGGGTTCGGCTCAAGATCATGCAAGGAGGTTCGGTGATCCATAGAACAATAGGGTTCGCGGCTAAGGTTGAGGGTTCTTCTGCATGGGTTTGCCTAGGGTTCGCAAGCCATGTAAGGTTTGGTCGTCACCACTGGTTCGGCTGGGGTTGCAGAAAGGTTCGACGGTTGGTGCATGAAGTTTCGGGAAAAATGGTTCGGTTGGGGTTCGGCCGTAGCTCACGAACCCTGTGTCACCATCTCCATCCTCAACGAACCAACTGCTCATCTCATTCTCGCCTTTCTGCTGGTTGGTTCAAACCCCCATGATGTTCGAATAAGAGTCTAGAGGCCGACAGCCATAGTTTTAACCAGTTTGTGAGTTTAGGTCGATCAAAGGGTATGAAAACCCTATTTTCAGGTTTCTTTGTAGCATCATACCTCGTTTTTCAGTGGGTAAACCTTCAGATATGTTGTACTTTCATGTAGAGGACATCAAGGGCTTCACGTGGGTTCAAGAATCACTCAAATCCATTGAGAAATGAGCAAGTTATGGGGTCTTGAAGGTAGTTAATGGTGGAAATTTTGTGGTGGCCGGAAATGTGGAGTAGAGAGAGAATGAAAAGGTGTGAAATGAGAAAACTCTCTCATTTAGGGTTTTTATATCACGCGTGGTGTTCGGGTTTGTTTCGGTTGCTCAGTTTGCTATTTCGTCGCGTATCCGGAATTTTACGCGTATTTAATTGTAATAAATAAGAAGAACGTTTATTTAATTATTTTGATGAGTTTCAAAATTGTAAAACGTTATTTATTTTATTTTATTAAATTTACTATCTTTCGTGTCGTGTTTCGTTTTCGTTTCGTCGAATCGCGTCACCATCGCGCGTATTCGTTCGAATCGTCATTTGAACGAACACGACGATGGTTTTGCTTTCCGACTTTTGTTTTCTACTTTTCAGTCATCATTTCAGAAAGTTAAACTCACGGATATGTTTGTGCGAATCGTCACCCACGCAAAAACACTGTCAGTTCGTTATTATGAAACGACACTGTGAATTATGTTTGAATTGTGTTTCCTCACTGTCGGACTCAACTAAACATCCTGTTTTCACCTTGTTTTCACATTGAAATGTCGGCCATCCGATTCCTGTCATCTATGGATATCAGATCGCAACCGATTTGTTTCTGTTAATTGCTTGAACACTGTTGTTTATCGTGATTTGTTGTGCTAACTGTACTTAAGTTTTCACTTAAATAAACACAACTAATGTTTCAAATGTACGTTGTACTTACTGTATTTAAGCTTACACGAAAATACGTACAACTATTCTTGTCTTTTGAATTCTGTTAATACAAGTAATGTTTACAATCAAGTATGTACACATAGTTACTGTTTGCAAGTACAAGTACACGTACCGTATGGACTTGCCGGCCGGTCAGGTACTAGTTGTCACAGATACCACTTTGTAGAACCTATCTGGTGCTCGGAAACAAACCAATTCCAACGGATATCTACTCGGCAGCCTCTGCCATAGTGCGGAATCCTATTCCAGGGTTTTCTAATCAAAATCAACAGCAACCGTGGTGATCCGAAGGTATAGGAAGGACGTTTGAGTGAGAATCGAACACCACGGGTTGAGTATCGAACTTGGACGATAAATGGCCGCTCAGATCTTCTAGTGTTTGACACTAGGTGCTTTGGGAAGAAGGAGGGCTCTGAAAAATTAGGTTTGAAATGATTTGAACTTGTATTTATAGACTATAGTCATTCGGCTGAATGAGTGGCCGAATCAGCTCATTCGGCGAATGACTATGTCAAATGGACAAGTCAGTCGAATGAGTCATTCGACGAATGGCTCATTCGCTTGACTAAGTCATTCGCTAGAGGTTCATTCAGCGAATGACTTCATTCGTAGAGTCAGTCGCCCGAATGATCAGTATTCATACTCAAACATTAATAAACTGAATCAAACAATCATATAATCAATATTAAACATTAAGAATCAATAAAGAAAGACAACTTCCATTTAAAACATGAACTTTACATAATGGATAATACAAAATCAAACTAGTGACATTTAATGCATCTACAATCAACATAAACATGATATGATATCTCTTCCTATCTCAAAGAAACTACTCGTCTTTCTAGTTAGTAATGTTCTACTTGAATTAAATTAAACTAGAACGCACACGTGTTGCGAATTTCAGTTATGATAGCCAGTCATAATTGGAATTCGCACCACCTGATTTTCCTTGCTTAATTCAGAACAAGTTTCGTTCATTAGTTATGTTTGGTGCTCTCTGTGTCACTATTCGAGCATATGGTTATAGTCTAGGTCTCTAAGTCAACCTAATTCTCTATAACATGTAGCTCTGATACCACCCTGTCACACCCCTACCTCTCGTCACCTCTTGATGATGTCACTGAGAAGATTGCGGAAGCATGGTGGTGATATCTCAGAGATGAGGTGTGACTTACTTGATCCGATATCAAAGCACACAGATTAACTTAAAGTAAACATATTACAAGGATGTCGTAATCACATCCAACATTACATTATATAAACAAAGTTTATTACATTATCTGATTTATTTAATTACAAACGTATGAAGTGCATCTTCACCCGATGATCACTGCCTTCCCGCAAAAGTTTTAGGTTTAAAACGTCAGCACAAAGCTGGTGAGTTTGTAAAGTTCATGTTCAACAATATGATATGCAATACAAGTTCTCACAAAGTTCAGTTCAAGATAACCATGGGATCCGCATCTAGTCCCTTTAGAACGTTCTGTTCTTGTTCTATAAGATACTACCCGTCGGTAACATCTTAATGCCTCATTGTCTTAATGTCTATCATAACATTAAGAAGTTCTAAAAACAGATAACAAACACTTACACCAAGGGCAGATGTAGCTCCCGGCAAATGGGTTGTCAGCCGATTGTACTATCATTGTTTTATGTTCGGCCCCACATGGGTTCACTAGATACAGTTCGGAAATAAGGACTTATAAGTTTTGTGATAGTGTTCTGTTCTACATGCAAAATCCCATGAAATCCACAAGTTCTCAACAATCACATGAAATCATGAAGATAACAGTGATACATATCATATAGTTCTTAAAAGTTCCACAGTGCTACCCCGATGTTTATAAAAGATTAAAAAGAAAAGGGGTTGTACGAAACTCACCTGATAACTTAGAAGTAGCAGAATGTCACACAACTGATAGTAATAGAGTGATTCTGCATTTATTTATGTTAAATAAGTTATTTATGTTCTAACTTACTGATTAGATCTTTCTGAACGTTCAATGTCAAAGCATTGTCTTAACAGTCATCAAACTAAGGTTAAGTATGTAATTAGTTAATTTAATGTTATATCATACAATGTATGATAATGTAGGAACCTACATTGAATTAGGTTCCTAATACGAGATTGATGACATACTTGATTAATCAGAATAATCTTGAATTAACCAAATAATTAATGTTGTTGATTAGAATGCTAAAACAGTTTCTAGACATATTAATGGCTTAGAAATGATCAATCCTTGTTATTGATTACCCAAATATCATGAAATATCACAATGTAGCATTAGAATAGGTTTATTAACCATGTTTAACATAAACATCAGATAATTGTTCCAATGAGTATGTTAATGATTGTGATTAGTTTGAAACACTTGGATTTAACCTTCCATTTCAAAGATTAACAAAACTAATCACCTACATTGTCATATCAAATGGTTTAAATCATTATAATCATGTGTGTTATTTCATGCAAACCGGGCATTACAACAGATCAAAACAAGGATTTACCCGTTAAAACATTGTGTTCTTCGTTTATAATCAATCCTAGCCATCATCTAGGCAATAATCAACAACCCTAACTATATCATTACGTTCAAAATAAAGATCTAATCAATCATTATCAAGCTAGAAGGTTAAAATGGACCATTACCTGATCTGACGGATTTCTTAGCGTAAAACGACGATCAGGGCTTGCTGATTCGTTCCCTAGCACGATCGGGATGTTTGGAAACTCTTAAAGCTGAGATTTGCTGCAATTTTAATGTTCTTGTTCATCTGGAAGTGAAGAATGATCGAAAATATTGAAGATGTGATGTTTCCCATGTAATTTGATCGTTTAAACCAACCTTTTGCCAACTTCCTGACACCAAGCGTACTGCCCCAGCCCAGAGCTTTACCCGGGGCGTACCCGTGCGCTCCAGGCACACCGCCTTGGTCCAAATCCTCACGCTAGGCGTACCGCCTAGCCTTGTTTTTCTCAAATGTTTGGATTTTTTCTTCGCTTCGCGATTCCGGAGAATCCGTAACTCCATTTCGCGCACGGTTTTCGCATATGTTCATCATTTCTCACATACTATCAATTTGTAATAATTACAATCATCAAATCAACGTGGATTTCTAGAACGACCACATGTGCTCATGTCATCGATGACGTAATTTTCAACTGCAATTGTCACAGATAACTTTAGAAAACTAAGAAAAAAGGAAAATGTCTCACGAAATACTTAAAGTATTGAAAAAATGATAATTATAGAAACCGAAATGAGTCTGGTAAAAACTTAAGCAATGTAAAATGCTTTAATTGTCAAAATTTTGGACATTTTGCCTCAAATTGCCATGAACCAGATCATAGAGGAGAGGAATCAAATCTCGTGCGAGAAGACGAGGAACCAACCCTCCTAATGGCAATTAAAGATGATTGATTAGATTATGAAGAGTTTTCCTTGGATGAGAAGGAAACTAACTCTAACAATTATCGGTTCTCATTATTGATATATTTTAATCATGTAGATGCACTATATGTCCCTAGTTCGATTTTGTATTATCCATCATGGAAAGTTCAAGTTATATTAACGGAAGTTGTCTTTTTATATTGTTCTTAATGTTTAATATTGATTATATAATTGTTTGATTTGGTTTATTAATATTTGAGTATGAATTCTGACCATTCGGGCGAACGACTCTACGAATGAAGTCATTCGCCAAATGAACGCTCTAGCGAATGACATAGGCGATCGAATGAGTTATTCGCCGAATGAGCTGCTTCGGCCACTCATTCGGCCGAATGACTATAGTCTATATATACAAGTCCAACTCATTTCAAACCAAACTTTCTAGAGCCCTCCTTCTTCTAGAGCACCCAATGTCAAACCCAAGAAGATTTGAGCGGCCATTGATCGTCCAAGTTTGATTCTCAACCCGTGGTGTTTGATTCTCACTCAAACGTCCTTCCTACTCCTTTGAATCACCACGGTTGCTGTTGGTTTCGATTGGAAAACCCTGGAATAGGATTCCACACTATTCCAGAGGCTGTCGAGTAGATATCCGTTGAATCGGATTGTTTCCGAGCTCCAAATAGGTCCTACAAAGTGGTATCAGAGCTTTGGCTCTTGATTCTACTCGATTTCCTGTCTAAATCATCAAATCTCAGATTAGTTGTTAGAAATCTCCAAAAACCCTGATTTTCTTGGCCCCTAAGTTACTGTTTCATTCAAAATCAGTTGTTTTTGTGGTGTGTTTGTCAAAACCTTCATCCCAATTGGTTGGTAATATTGTCATAGTTATTGCGATTTTTGTTGCTGAAAACATCAGATCGGTCGAATGAGCATGGCAGCCGAATAGGTTTGGCCGAATCACACTCATTTGCCGAATAGAGCCATTCGACAGTCTCATTCACCGAATAGCTTCATTCGATCATTCATTCGACGAATAGCCTCATTCGCTCAACTCATTCGCCGAATAGGTCCATTCTCCCAGTTGTCGTAATCAACTTCACATTCTCCATTATAAGCTTCATTCGGCCCCCGACATTCTCCAGTTTCAGCTTCATTCGGCCATCAGTTTGAAAATTTTTCTAAGTGTTGAATCTTTTTGTTCTTGATTAAATGGAAGATTTAGCATTGATGGCTAATCAAAATCATCGCATTCAGACTTTACTGTTGACCTGAGACTGAGACTGAGACGGGAAACTCCAACAAAGCTCCCAAGTTTCTATCATTAGATGATTATCCACACTAGAAGTACAATTTGAGATTCACATCAATGGATTGGATATCAATTTATGGATGATGATTGAAGGAGGATATCTTAGTCCTCTTAATGAAGACGAAACTCCTATGGTAGTAACATGGATGACTGAGCCTCAGAGAAAGCTTTATGATTATGAGATGAAAGCTTATTCTATTCTATCTCAATCCATGCTACTGATATTGTCCATCAATTCAGACAATTTATATCCTCTAGGTATTTGTGCGATGCTTTGTAGCAGCGGTATGAGGGCAATGATGCTTTGAAGAATATCAGGTTAAAGGCTTTGAGGAAGGAATTCAACAGCTTCATGTATGTTGGAAATGAATCATTGGATGATCTGATTGCCAGATTCTATCATCTTCTCAGTGAACTGTTCAATCATCAAGTCAAGATAACAACTCAAGAGAAGATCCAGTGCTTGGCAGATGCTTTACCTCCCAAGTGGAGTCTTTCTTGATAAACAAAATGAGATGATGGCCAACATGGACATAAATGATTTCATTCAGAAGCTGAAAGAGGCAAGAGATAGAGAACAAGTGGAAGGCCAAGAGAGTTGCTCAGTTCAGGATCCCTCATTGTATTACTCTACTATTATTGTTGAGAAATCATCTTCTCA